>JAPYZE010000797.1:0-58737 GCA_030522805.1 Leptomastidea abnormis
TATATATATATATATATAAAAGCTCGCTCGCAAAAACAAAATAACGCTAGCGGCGATATATAGTTGCAATATACTCATATAGTAGTGGTGACGGTGGCCGTGGTTAAGGATAAAGTGAGAGGAGGAGGGGGAAGATAGTTGGAATGGGGGTAGAAAAAAATAGGGGAATAGAGGCTAGTGCTCTAGAATGAGTTATCGATCAGTTTCCAGTACGATGCCTAAGAGAGAAGGTAGAGGAGGTGGGAGGTAGGTAGGTAGGTAGGTAGGCTTGGGTATACGATTCTATAGTAGGTATACCGGTATACGTCCAACCACGCCGACGGCATCAACTATTTATCCGTCCCTTGTCCCACTGCCATCCTTCCCTCCACCCTCGCTTCATTTCTCTTTCTCTCTTTAGCCTCGCTCACGGCCGCTCTCTTTCCCCTTCTTCTTTTTCTTCTATAGATGCACGATCGGTAATATTGGCAAACTCGATGCGTTCGATTACCTTTCTCTCTTTTACTCTTATTGCTTTTTTTTTACTACATATCGATTAATCTATGTCCCTTTTTTTTTCTTACTTCTACGATCGAGATCTGTCTGTAGCTCAAGGTGAAGCTTGATACTACTACTACTTTTACTACTATCACATATCACGTCACTTGAATAATCACCTATCGATTTAATGCTAAGCTGAATAATTCGGATGATTTCCTTAGGTTTAAGCTTCTATGAAAGCTACAAAGAAACACAACAGGCATGTTTTGTTTGTCTCGCTTGAGTAATCGATTTTCGTTGCGTAGAACTAGCCAATAGTAAAAGAGGAGGGTAAGTGTAAACTGAATTGGGGATGATATTTATCGTATACATATACACGTGAGTGTGTCAGCTGTGAGTAGTTTGTTCTTTTTTTTTGTAATGTGACAACATAGTATTTTTTTTTCAATTAGTTGTGCTATTGGTCATAGTTGTATGTGTAATTCTTTTTATTTTTTTTTTTATTTGTTTGATACACTTCGTTTTTATACTACTTTGATATATAGTATAGTGTACTATCATTAATAATTTAGATGGATGTATCGATTATACATACTTGGAATATCATCTGGTCGAATCTGTATATAAAAAAAACGGTTGTTTTTTCTTTTTTTTTCCTTCTTCTTTTGTTTGAAATAAAAAGTTTTATGAACTGAGGTGACATGTATAATTTATAAAACACCAAGTTCTCTAAGAAAATTCGTTACTCGTTATAGTTGATGGGTTATTAAAAAGTTTTTTTTCTTTTTCCTACTACTAAGTCCTAAGAATCTGACGACGTTTTTCTCTTGAAATCTAGTGGGTCGACTTTGAATTGAAACACAACGCTAGCTACTCGCATTTTCTTAAGTAGCACACAGTTCTTCTTGGTTAACTTAATTCAATTACTCTATATTTCTTCTTCTTCTTTTTTTTCTACGTCTCTTTCTCTTTCTCTCTTACCCTCAACTTAAAAGAAAAGTCAATATTACTCATAAACTGTTGAAGAGTAAAGTCTACGTTCAGTTAAGTATATACATATCCTATACCCTCTTTACCCTGTAACAGATGAAATAAAAACTCGATGACATACACACACACACACACACACACACACACACACACACACACACACACACACACACACATACATTTACATACTTATATACATACACGACCATGACATTATACATACTTTGTACTATATATCTAATAATCAAGAGAGAAAGAAAGAAAGAAAGAGAGTAGGTAAATGATAGGTCACAACATGTACATAAACTATAATCATCATCATCATTATCATAATCATTTGCGCACCACTGACCTTCTTTTTTGTAAAATTAGAAGTACATATACCAAGCTTTACAGATTCGATTGATGTCCCCTGTGTGCTTTGTTTTACCACAAAACTTTCTCGTTCTCTTTTCTACTATATTCAATTTTACTTTAAGACGAATACAAGCTGTATATAGTCTCTTTTTCTGTGGGTTGATATTGTTAACAGATATTCAAACCGTCAGTGTATAGATTTCTGTATACTGACACTTTAGAAACAATTTCTTGTGTTGGTATTTCTTGATACCTTCTGAAATGTTTATATAAAGCTTTGATTCAATTTCAATTTGATTTTCTTATAACGAAATTTAAGATTATACTTTCCGTCCAAAAAAAAGAAAGCATTCAAACTTTTAACTTGTAAAAAAATAAAAGAAAGAAAAGAAAGTTTATAGGTAATAAAACAAAATCGATGAGAGTAAAAAATAAAAGAGATAAGAAGGTTTCTCGTCAAGCCGACTGGTTTTACACTCTCGTCTAAAGTGTACCATCTTCCGAAATAATTTTCTTTCTTTTTTATTATACTTTCCTTTTTTTATTTTTTACTGACAAACAAATAGTAACACTTTATTTTCAACTACAAAACGACAGAGTAGTTTTTTTTTCAACGAGTCACGTGCAAGTTTGTAGAGTCTCTTAAGTCAGTCAAACTAAAAAATAAAAAAAATAAAAAAATATCGTCTCGATTTCAAGAAAAAAACATTGAAGAATAATTATATCGACCCTAAAGTTCATAGTATTGGAAGAATTGGTAAAAGTAGAAATATAAAGGGCCAACAACCCTTACTTCATCTTTGCTCAGCGCATCGAGCCCTTCAAGCGTGTACTAGTCTGTATCCTCTCTGTAACTTTTTCTCTCTTTTCAAGGCTTATCTGTAACGGACGATCGTACTTGCTCGACTGGTAGTAAAATCGATATACGTTATACTATATAGAAGAGGGTTGGTTCGTTGGTTGGTAGGCTGTGTCGTTCAGGGTAGACTAGTTGAAATTGTCTGGTTTTAGATCTTTCTGGGTTATACAAGCTATTTTTTTCTTCTTCTTTTTTTTTTGTTGCAGAAGGTGACTATATTCACACTATTTTTTTTTATTCAATGGTTGTATTTCATTTTGTATGAAAACAGGTTGTCAGTTTTTTTTTTTTTATACAATGAAAGGTCATAAATTTTTTTTGGGTATTGTACGCTAATTTTTTACCTAATGTTACTTTTGATATGTCGTGACAAGGTACGATATATATTGTTTTTTTTTTTAAATATGGGTTAATATTAGTCGACTGACATGTTTTTCGTACGATATATATTACTGGCGGTTGGTATTGTAACTAGACATTTCAGTAAATTGTACCTGATGTCAATATTTTTTCGTTTAATTTTTTTAAAAGGCTTTCTATACTGTTGCCAATAAGAGTAAACAATATATTTTTTATTGAAAGTGAAGTAAAAAAGCAAGTAAACAAAACTTTTTTATTAATTAGTGTTTAATGAAAAATTACCTATTAAATCACATACAATACTTTTATGTCGAGCACGTAATCTGTAACTAATAAGCACAGAGACCTGAGACTTCTACTGTGCAATGGTCACATCATACAGCACAAGATAACGCACTGAACCCAAGTCATCATCATTTAATATCAGCAAAGCTACCTTTAAACAAACTACGATTAGCTTACTCCAAAAATTATACTTGTTGATACTACACACACACAAATACGAACGATCATTGAACTTTGAAAACTTCGGTAGTTAGTTGTTAAACACAAACACAACCAAACTCTACTACATACAAATCCAAAACATTTCACTGTAATTTTTCACTTTTACACAAATTACAGAAAGCAAACGTTGAACTCTCCGAAACAACATGTATTTAATGTATTTCCGTCTCGTCTCTATTTCCAAACAAAACAAAAGCTTCTGAACTCTTAAACGTTAATATCACGAGATGCAGTAACCGTAAAACATACAGTGTTGGAAAACCAGTATAAGCCAACCAACCACCCGGTTAACAAAATTATAACCAGAGACTCTCTCTCTATATGTCGCGGTCGATGTTTATTTCATTTTTGGCAAGTAAATAACCAAGCGTAACACTAGGCTTCTCTTCCTACCACTGACTAATCTAATAACACCAGAGTCGGCAATTTGCTTTTGTCATACTTCGGTCATAATTAAGCGAACCGTATAGAACCTCTGCGTGCCTACCTACTATTTATAACTAACGTTATCGTGACAGTTAGTGATTCCGCGAGAGCCGCGCATTAGTATATTTATTCCTTCTGTATACTTTTTTCTTTTTCGACAGATATGACGCCGTATAAAATAGAAGTCGATCGAGTCGCGAGAGAAGGAAACGCGATATTTTATGCAGTTTGAGCTTTTGGGATTTTTTTTTTTTGCTATAAATTTCCTTCTCTCTTGACATTCGTTCTAAAAGCTTGATTCTGTGTACATATATAAATAGAAGTAAAATTTTTGAGGTTTAAACTTTTGCTTATAGCCGAAATCGATATAAAAGTAAAAAAAAAGAAGAAGAAAAAAAAAGAAAAGCTCTTGAGGATGTTGGTTGTAAGTCAACCAGACGATGTCTTTTTTGCACAGCCTGAGAGAATTGAATTCAGTGGGTGCCCTTCGGCCTCCCTCGTGGACAATGAATGAGAGAGAGAGAAAGAAAAAGAGAGTGAGGAAGAGTAAGGCGCAGCCCAAGATGTACTCGAGTGCCCCCGGGGGCCATGTGTCTTTCCCCGACGCTCTTATACTAGAATGTTCAAGTCCGATGAAGCTTCAGCTGTTTTCTCGTGTATTTGGATAGGTAAGAGAGTGTATATGTGTGTATGTATATGTGTGAGGAAAAAAAGAGAGATAGAGTGAGAAGTCTCTTGGTGGGATGTGTATTTTTACGGGAGCTTGCAAGCTCGAGAGTGACGATGAAATGTCAGTTTACGGGTATATTTTTTCTGGATTATCTAGTTGCAAGTAGAGTACATTGTATATGTGAATAAAATAGAAGGGATGGATGGATGTATGATCGAGATATTTTGAATTTTATGGAATTTTTCAAAAGATTTTGTTTTTTTTTTGTTTCAATGGTGATGTGAATGAGAGAAAAAAAAAGCTCGGTTCTTTTTATGAAGTTTGCTGGTATTTTCTATCAGGAATATCGTATGATAAGGTCAATTGAACGAGGTTGAAGTTTTGGTTTGTTAACTGGAATAAAAGGAATCGAGTGCGATATGTAAAGAAGAAAAGGATAGAGAGAGAGAGAGAGAGAAAGAGAGAAAAAGAAATAGTGAGAAAGCTAGAAAAAGAGATGCAGATCGTTATATATTCAACGATAGCCTGAGCCAACATTTTATTTTCATTTGTGAAAAAAAAAATAGATAGAGAGAAAAAAAGAGGTCTCCTAGTTATATATCTTTGTTCTCCAACGACTATATAGCTATCAAATTGTATTGATTATGCCGAAAAGTGTTGATATTTTTTGTTCAGAAAATGAAGATAATTGGAATAACGAAGCTGTATCATTGTGAACATTAACCACAATCTCAGTATCATGCAAGCTCAGTGAGAATTGGTTCATATTGCGTAATTTTAAATTAATTTATAATAAATCTGTGTTTGTACGTATTCAAAGGTTTGATATGTTCAAATTAATAAAAAAATTCATTTTTCGTTTGCCCGATGATACTGACTAAAATTTCATTACGTATCATATGTATTTGCTGGTATTTTTTTTGTTTTTTATTTTGTTTGTCGTATTGCAGTAATAAAAGTAAACAGAGACGCTTGATGGCCATCAGTGAAATTGAATTTCATTTGGTTTTAAATTCGAATCAAAATTCATGTCGGTATCGATAAATTTACTTTTCTTTTTTCTTTTTATTTTATTATTTTAATTGAAAATAAATTTAAAACTCGAAGTGATAGGTAATTCGAATAAAGCGGATCAATCAGACTTTTTCGATTCGACAATCACACACCCATACTTTGAGTATGTAGTGAGTATGTAAATAATGTTGGAAAAGTACTTGAATTAATAATTGAATTTTCCGTCTTGGGAGACACGAAACGAATACTGAGTCTACATAACGTTCGTATATATATTTCGAGCTTGATAAATATTTTACATGGGTAAAGATCTAAGTTGATGCGCTCTAAAGTTTAGCGCCTAAACTTTTGGCCCGGTATGGTATAATCATTACCGAATTTTTCACGCACACAAAACAAGCAAACTTTGTCTCGAATAATTTTACATTTTTTTATCAAACTACGAACGTCGGATATTCCATTTTAAATAGTAAAAGAATAAAAAGCCGAAAAATTATATTCTACATCAAATACCAAAAAGCAAACAAGATTCGTAATCTTTATAAAAGCTCCATGAAAAACAGAATACCATAATAAAAAATTCCACGAGCAATCAAATTAAAAAAAGCAACTTTATTACACGACCCAAAAAAAGCTCAGCTTCAATTTTAAATCAAGCACCGCAAAAGCTCACTAGTAAGACATACCCAAAGCTTTCGACTTTTCTCGAATAAATTAACATTTCCATTACTGTATTATTAAACGTTTGACTTTCTGCGTCGTGGCCCGCCGACATATACATTATGCACATACAGCAAAGAAGAGAGAAGAGCGAGAGGAAAGAGGAAAATCTCCCGAGGGGGAGGTCAAACTTTCATACGGATATATATACTCGACTGCATTTATACGCATAAGCAGCCGGTACGCGTACAAGTATATATCTGTTTATTCGCGGGAGTTTATAGTGATGTAGCTGAGTTTGATATAGCAGCATCATAGCTTTATTTTGAGAATACACCGGCCGGCAGCTTAAGTGAGCTGGAGCCTCTTTCACTTTGGTGTGCTTTGTCTTGGACCTAGACTAGCAAGGAATATTCCGGACGACTTGGCAAAGAGAGCTTGCACCGACATATACACATACATACATGTATATTTGGTAAAGTAAATAGCTGCATGATTTTACTGGTGACATCTCCATAATCGAATAAATGTAGAGCCTATATGAATTTTCCTATTTATTATTCTATTTTGAAATACATCAAGAACTTATCAAAGAAATATATGGGTTAATTAATTAAACTTGCCAATTAACTAAAACTTATACGTAATAAGCAGGATATGTATAAATGCAGTTTAAGTTTGCTCCAATTGATGTTATGTATCTATGTTTATATACATATTGATTCTGTTTTACCGAAGTAATTACATTGAATTATTTTTATATGAGTTCACTTTGTTATCAGGCTTGTTTCCATTTTACAAGCAATTAGCAGAAGTGCGTATTTTTCTTTTACAATATATTGTTACGATATTTATTTTAAACAAAAGAAACGATAATTGTTTGATTGTTTTACAATGTTGCTGATTGCTGATTCGTTTATTTATTTGACCGAAATTAACAAAATGATCTTTTAAATATCAAACGATTAACTTGATCAATTCTGAAAATAAATAAACCAATCGATAAAATTCAAAAGCTCCAGTTGATTATCAAGATTAATTTTAGCATATTACAATCCATCTAGTTATAACAACTCATTCAAAAATAATATACATAATCCAAGCATACATAGCATCATCAAAATCAGCATGACTCTAGCGGTCAATTTAAATATAGTTTCCCACTACATTTCAGCTATTTGGTATATTGTACAGGCTTTGCTGGCATGAGTCCATCCACCTTATAGCATCCATATAGAATCGATAATAATCGTCAAGAATCATTTCAGCTAAAAATAGCATCTATACTATATCTCTCCCCACCCATCTCATCCCGTAAAAATTACAGAAATACTTTCTCTCCCCATATATAAACAGCCATAAATATAAAAGCTCTAACCTTCATACATCCAAGCAGCTTTCAACTTCTTATTGAATGCCTTGAAATAGTGTCGGTTGGGCGACTGACTGCCCCTCGATGACCCTAGACACAAGCTAACGACCTATGGAACTATCGTTATATGTGGATAGATATACAACTAGTAGTTGAGAAAAGTTTGACGTTACTATGTTAAGGGGGAAACTGAAAGAGCTTTCAACCATTTGTCCAGCGTAACGAAATGTTTTATCTTTCTTTTTAGACTGTCTGATACTGGACACAATTTACTTATTTATATGCTATACTAGTTTTTGTGTTTGGAATATATATATTTACTAGAATTACTTGACATATAACGAAGATAATGGGTAATGAGCTACTTTGGTTGTTTTTATGGTTCTTATATTTTTTTGGAGGAAAGTTTGCTAACGGTTTAATAATGGACGTAAAAAAAGTAGATGATATTTATTATTATTGTTTTGTATGGGGGAGTTTTATTTATTTCAATGCTATTATTGGATTTAATAAAAAAAATTCTTTTGATTAAATTTATAATAAAGAATGGTATATTGAAAGATAATTTACTAAACATAAACGAAAAAAAGCTTCAAAACGTATACGATGAATTGTTGATATGAAAATAAAAAAAAAGAAGCTTTTTGCGTTGAACATTGCAAAATAGAATTTTATGCTGTTACGGCATTTCACAGCTTGTGGTATGACCAGCTAATACATCATACGAGAGAAAGAAAAAAACAAAATCACAAAAAAAAAGCTGTTCCATCAAGTTCCATGTCGAGTAGAAAGAAAAAAAAAATGAGACGCGAGTATAATCCCTCTTGATGAATTATTCTATCCTTAATTCCTTTCCTGTAACATGTTGGTCTGGTTATTCAGAAACTTTTTTTTTTTTTTTTTTTTGAAACAAGATATTGACTTACATCCACTTAATACACTCTCGTAATCTCAACTTTTATTTATGTATAACAAGTCAATTTTAGTAGGTAATGGCATATCCCGTTTTATTATTCTATCAACGTAGAACAAAATTATTAAACTTCATCAATCGTATAATGAAAAAGAACAAAAAAGAAGAAGAAGGAACAAAACAAAGTTTTAACTATATTCCATTGTATTTTGAAGGAACGACACGAATTGTTTGAAAACATGATTCAGCATAGCAGAAGAGCGGTATAGCAGTCCCTGAAAAATTCTTTTCTTTTCTTTTTTATTTCTCTCGAAAGCAAGTAGATCGATTTCTTCCAAACTTTTTTTGAAATCCAAGTAAAGTAACAAGTTTTCCCTCTTTCAAGCACATACATACTTATAAAAAAAAAGTCCAATAAAAATAGAAGAAGAAAAAAATTTCAAGCTTGAATTAGCAGAAAGAAAGCTCTACCAGATAAAAGTTTGCAAAGAAATAGCGTATACTTGTTGCACCTTGACTCATCGTGAAAAATATAAAAAAAGAAAGAAAAAGAAGAAGAAGATCCATAAAAGTCACTGAGGTCATCGTATATACTCAGTATCCAGTGCGAGACACTCTCCAGTGACCAGTATAAGACTGATTTACACTTTCCCTCTCTATAGTAAGATCGTCGCACCCAAGAGAGAGATACCAAGACCTTAACGTCGCAGCTAAAATAGCCGACATAGCATAGTATACGACTCATCATCAAGTCTACTGCTGTTACTCTCAAAGGTGTGTGTGTGTGAGAGAGAGAAAGCTCGGAACAAGAAAAGCTCCTGCTATTTTCGAATAACGTACACGTCGCTGAGAATACGAGTCCATCCAAAAGCAGCTTTTACTACTATACTTGCATATACCTACATATATACATTCTCACAAGCGCGTTTATCCATTTAACACGTGTATTCCTCGTTGCAGAGATGCGCGTGCGTCTTAGCTACTGTACTTACTAGGCGCCTTAGATATACTAGATGAAAATGAAGCTTGCAGAGATATGAGCTTGCGATATGATACATAAACTACTACGGTAAAGCTATAAAACGAGGCCCTCGAACCCAACAGTCTCTCTTACTTTTTGCACAGTATCTTACTTTCTCTTCGTCGCGACGAGCAAATTTTTTTTTTTACAGTCTGGAAGAAAACTCCAGACGTATATTTAATACGAGAGTAGAGAGAAAAATAAACGAGTAGAATGATGAGGAGTTGGAGAAGGGCGGAGTAGCGCTCGTCTTTCCGCGGAGTAATTTAATACAGTAAAGCTACTGCAAGCTCTTATTCGTCTGTATGTATGTATGTATATATATATTTGTTTATGTGTGTGCGAGTGGGTGTGGGTGTGTAATATGACGAAGATGAGGTTCGCAAGGGTCGGCTGTTACCCTCGGCTTACAATAGGAGCGCAATTTCATGGATATATAGAGAGAACCAAGCTTGCAAGCTCAACTGGCGTAAACGTCAAGTCTGATCACTCGGGAGTGCATTTACTGAATAGGAGGTAGGGAAGGAGGTAAAGAGGATGGATCGATGCTCGATCCTGAGTAGCCAGTCAAAATTCCGCGTAATAATGGAACACGCACAAATGAGAGCTTACAGTATAAGTGTCCCCAGGCGCAACTGCATCTTTTACATCGACCTTGCAAGTATACGTATAACTTGATGGTATATATGTCATACAGTAAAGTACATACTAGATTCTATCTTTGAAATTTTTATGGACTGTAATGGTAGAAAGGCTTTGTTTATTGATAATTTTAATAAAGCAATAGATCGATATTATTATCATACTCATACGTTAAGTATAAGAGAGAGAGAGAAGATATTATAGTTTGTGGATGATAACGCCCTAAGGGAGATAATAATAAGTATAACGTCTATAACCGTGCTTATATTTATTAACTAGTTGTTAGGGGGTATGAAGTTCGCTCGATCAACCGCTCCAATTCAGCGCGACAAAGCCGATTAGTAACGTTGCAAGTTCTTCGAGGAGAAGGTATTAGGTAGGTGGAGATAGTATAACGATTTTACGCCGACGAAGCTCGATCGACGCCGAGGGCCGTTGATAAATCTCTTGAGTTTCGTGCCGCGACTATAGATATTGAGTGGGTTGGGGTAATCTGGTTAGACGCAGCTTGATTTTTTTTTAGTCGACTAGATGTGAGAGAGATATTCTTGGTTGTGTGAGCTTTCGTGACTGCGTGGATTAGTTACGTGAATGTAACCAACGTTGCTTTTAAAATTAATGCAAGCTCAAGCTGTGCTTGAATAGAGAATGACTGAGGATTTAAATGCATGTGTAAACAATAGTTGAAAATATTTCGTTTCAAGTCAAAACTAGTTTGTCAATAATCGTCAAGCTTTATGACATTGCATTATTTTTCATTCTCTAAATAAGCTAAGCAAAATTGGCAACTAGTGGAATAATACCGATGGAAATATTTCAAGCTTTAACGTTCGCAAGCTCTCTTTTTCTCAACTTTAATTTTACCTCTTCTTTAAACTAGTTTTCGATCTCTATAGAATCCAGTTTTCTCAACGATCTCAAAAACCAAGTAGAGTTTAATCTAAAGTTTCTCCTATAACACTTTCTCAATACACCAATGAATACTTATGTATCTACACACATACACATATATACATCCAGAAACTACCAGTACCGGGTTCTTTGCCAATTAGTTGCAATTAACAACCTCCTCCTCTATCTCTCCCTCTTCTACTATCCACCTAAGCCTATATAGGCACGTGTAGAGAGCTTTATGAGACACCTTCGAGTTCAAATAGTTATTTCGAACTATATATCCTCCCGCTCGTTATCAAGCTTTCCTCCATACATATACTGTTTTGGCCACTGTAGTGTAATAGTAGACCATCCAAATGTTTGATAATTATCGGCTTTTGGAAAAGCCCAGAGCTTCATCCAAACACACAAAGCTCTGATACACATTAACTTGCTAAATGTTTATTTCCCTATTTGTCGTTGAGAATAATGGCAAGCTTGTATATTATATTAAAGAGAGAAACAGAAGACTGTGTGTCATTTGGTATACGTATGTATGTATATATAAAGCTTAGCTTTTATGCATGATTTATTATTGTTGTATATATATATACATAAAAGCATACACGTGGAGTTACTTGTGGGTGGTATTTGTAGGAGTAGGAGGCCTTTCGATGCGAAGGTTTTTATCGATTGTCCGGCTTTGAACCTGCTAATTCACTTTGTGAATGTGTATATATACAGACATATTCAGATGTAACTGTACAACGATTGTGTTGTATGTGGCATTGAATGATTTGAATGTCGGCGAAAAATCCTTGGTTAATTGTGTTACGATAAAGTTGAAAATATTTTGACGGATTAAATAAAAATGTTGTTTGGTTTTATTGTGGATAAATAAATGTCCATGTACAAAGAAAAAATAAAAAAAAAAATAAATAAATTACTGTATAAGAAAATTTATCAGACAAAAATAATTTAGTGTTTCTATTCTATAGACAACCATACATCTTATTTTTTTCAAAGCTACTGAAATTCCTATTTGACATATAGTCACTCGGAGCATAATTAATAGCCTTCAAAACAGAATCTTGCATAGATTAACGTTCAAGCATCAAGCACCAAGATCAAAAAGTTTCCGGTAGCTTTATCAATAAAAATCGATATTTTTCCAGAAAAGCCGGCGCCACGCGTTTATTCTACTTTCCAACCTGTCTATCTATCTATAAAAAAAAACGTAATAGTACAAAAAAGTAAGCAAACGTTACATCCAGTTTATTTTTGTTCACTAAGCTACTTCCTGTATTACAGCTGCGACTCTAAAGCTTTCTTACGATTATTTCAGTGTATAAAAAGGTAAAATGTCTAGAGAGAGAAAGAGAGAGAAAGGGAAAAAAACTAGTTGGTTATTACGTAATATTCCGTCGATATAGCGTGACAAATTCATCGATGTGTCAGTGTCTACTTGAGAATATAAGAGGGAATGAAAGTAGTAAGGTTAAAAGAAGAAGAAGAAGAAAAAAAGGGGGCAGCAGTCGGAAAAGCTTTAACCCACGTGATCGATATTCAATTATTTTTCTCTGAAACGATGCTGTTGCAACTACTGTATAGTACACTTGTCGGAAAAAACTGAATTTTCTATCCATAGCAAAAGTTCCTATACATTCAGGCCAAGCAATTAGACTTCGTTACTGCAAAATCTTATACACATACGTGAAATGAACGTGAGTATATATCTATATTAATCTCAATTCGGATTTATATCGAGATTGATTGTGGAATTGTTGGCCCGATATGACTACTACTCAACCTCTCCCTTCTCCCATCGATCACTTCTAATTTTCTAGCTAACACCGAGAGTGAAAGAGACAGGGTCTATGACGCTCCAGGACTTTCTAGGATATATAGTCTATAGAGTAACTGACGATGACTAACGGTATTATACTGTCTAACGTGTAAAAGCCGGTATCCACAAGATCATCCTTTAGATATTGTTGAAAATGATTATAATCTATTGTTGTATACTAAAATTATATGTAATTTGAGTTATAGATAATAGAAAATGAATGAAAAAATAGTAGTTAAAATAGCGATAGAGAAATTTCGAGAGATGATAATTCAATAAGCCGGGTAGCAGTCGTCGTCGATGCTTCGTTGTCTATGCATATTGAAGAAAAATATCTGAGAGTGAAAAGACGCGCGGCAAAAGTGTGACACTCTATAACGGTTCTCAACTCCATCGTCACTTTCTTCCATAAATTCTAAAAAACTTACTGAGGTCACAGGGTGTCGCGTTGAGCTTGCAAGCTCTCTTTTCTTCTTCTCATAATCTTCCTTTCTAAATCCTCATAAACATTTATTATTATTTTTTTTTTAATCTTACCTCTGCTGACTCAAACTCTAAAGTCCGGTCATCGGCCAGAAAAAGGTCAGCGACGCCCCGGCAAAAGTTCACAGGCAGAGTAGCAACAGCAGTAGTAAGCAGAAAATTCGTTCTGCTCGTTTTTTATATTATATATATCCTGCAAGCTTTCCTTTTTTTTATAACACCTTCACACGCGGACACCACAAAGTATCCTCGTATCGCGCACTCATGAATTAATAAAAAAAAAACAAAAGGCCTTACGTTATGTGGCCTTCAAACAGCCTTTAAAAAAAAAAAATAAATAAAAACAATAACAAACAAGCCGCAATAAACAGGAAGATGTTACAAAGGAGCGGTCACATTAACACAGGTTGCATTATATATACCTTCCAAGTCTAAGGGATAATATAACACATACACGCGTTTCCTTGAAATTGCAGCAACAGTAGTAAAAACCGGCTACAGTAAGACACGTTCTTTAATAACACAAATGAAGAGAGTCATTTTTAACAAATTTATATCATGCTGATAGGACTCTCTCTATTTCTTATACACACGTATTATTATGTATCTCTCGTTTTTAAAGCGTGTATTTATATATTACGAGAGAGAAAAGAGAGGTAGCGAGAGAGAGAGAGAGAGAGAGAGAGAGAGTTATTACTAAAAACACACACAAAAAAAAGCGGCTCTCTCTCGCTTTTACTACTCTCCTCTCGCAAATCAACGCCACCCGCACACGACACACTGACCGGAGCCGTAGGAAACGTGCTTATCGTCGGCGGCCGTGTGCTCGAGCCTCGGTATACCTCGGCAGGCTCCGGCAACTTTCGATTCTCACTCACTCTCTCTTTCTCTTCCCTGCCTTTTCTCTCTTTCCACCCACTCACCTACTACTCTCTATACACCCCCAACTCTCTCACTCTCATTCTCCCACCTTTCTCTCACTGGTTATTTCTGTCTCGCTTACTCGCTCACAGTTATATATACAGAGTCACCCTAGGATCAACGTATACTGACGCGCGTATATAATATACACACGAACCAGGCCTCTGTGTACATATATATAATATAAATGTGAGCTTGTGTATGTTAACTCTCTTTCTCACTCTCTCACTCTCTCTTTGTGTTGTTACTATATACTTCGCTTTGCCCTCCAGTTCGGTCGGCGAACGGTTGCCGCTATGACTTCTCCCAAAGGTCCACCCGGTGTGTGTGTGTGTGTGTGTGTGTGTGTGTGTGTGTGTGTGTGTGCTTGTGTGCACTGTACTGTATATGTGTGTATGTGTGTATGTGCGACGCGACGCGAGGGTCGTCATGGTGACGTTAACTCAAAAATACACGAGAGCGCGCGCCGACACACGATATAGAACAACGACACGCTGTAGGTATACGTCAAGGGAAGCTTGCGCTTGCACTGGGACTCTTATAAAGCTTGCGGCAATGCTGGAATTTGTACGCTTGGTATAGAATGGTTGATTTTGGGTCCTGGGGCCTTTGAGAATTTGGAGGTGAAAAAGAGAAGGGAATATTGTACGAGTTAGTATTGGATGGTTACGATCGACTGAATAACCTAATGTCATTTGTTCTCCAATGGAACTGAAATGTTGGGCCAAAGGGATTTGATAGTTTAGAGCTCTTGTGGGTTGGGTAGAGTTTTTAAGCTGATTTGGTGTTGGTTGGTAGTTGGTTTGTATAAAATACTCTGCTCGAACAAGAGGGTCGACAGTCATAATATTTTCGTAATAGCGGCTTACTTTTTTTTTGTATGTGAGTTTATTAATAGAAGAGAGAAGGCAGTTGGTAGGAAAGCTTCATGAGTCACCGAACAAATTGACTAAGACTTGAGTTTGGTTCATTTATGATTTTTTTTTAAGAGATTTTTATAGTGGGTTGTTAATCGAGCTGTGCTGAATAGTGGAAATAACGAGAAAGAAAAAAAAATGATGATGAATGAATAAAAGAGGTGAAGGAGTTTATTGATTTGTATATATGATATTTGTTAATTTCTTAATTGGAAATGTGTGTTGGATAAGAAATATTTTTTAATTGGTATTTTTTTTGAGTGTTCATTTATAATGAAAATAAAGTTAAATTTTACTTTTTTTAATTTGTAATTTTAAAATTTTTAGCAAAATATGTAACAATTTTTTTTTTTTTTTGAACCAAACGAATTGAAAAAGAATTTTTTAATAAAGTTTAGACTGACACGGCAAAAGTATTTCAAGCTACAAACGAATATATCGCATTCCATAAAGTATTTGATAAAAAATTTTTATTAATTTGAAATACAAGACTTTGTGAAAAAAATATTTTTATATATCACCTTAAAATAAGAAATTCGTCAAGCAGTAATTCTATTGATTACACTGTTGCGCCAAGTTAGGTAAGAGAGAAAGAGCCAATGCCATTAAAAAAATTAAATAACACACCCTGGAAATAAAATATTATATTTTTTCTTTTTGCTAACTTTGTAACATCGAAAATGTATTAAAAATCAAATCCAACATCTTTCAAAACGTTATACTTGAAAAAAAAAACTCAAAGAATGTTTCCATCACTTTAAAAGTGAAAACTTTCTTACCGCGAAAACTTTAATATCGAATGTACTTTATATTGACATTTTTTTGTGAGATTATGCTTGTATATTCCATTGCAATACTTGTTTGGCCTAAGAAACTATTTTGAAAGTATAGGAATCTTCTTGGCAAACTCGATGTGCTAAAGTATAATAGCAGATTTGAATAAAATGCTGTTCGAGTCATTTTAACATTTCACTACGGAACTGTACCTATTCTTAAGAAATGCTTGTATTTAGATGTTAAGAATGTTATTATCGGATAACATACATCGTTCGTACAAAATTTGAATGGAATAATTTAAAAGTTATAAATAAACAATTGATGAAATATACATAAAAATACTGTAGATATTTTCTGTTTATTTTTAAAGGTTTTGAGTTTATTAAACGATTTTTGATCAAATAATCAAATAAATAATATAGAATGACCTAGTTTACGACTGCAAAAGCACATCGAAGAAAAATCGAATATATTTGAATAATAAGAACTATCTGTTTTGTTATCGAAAACAGCTTGAAAATGTATCTATATTTATATAAAAAGCTCTTTCTTATTATGATCAACCATAAAATAACTTGAGAAATGGCTTACTTCAACACACGATTGACTTTTGATACTTTCCTTTAAAAAAAGTTGATAAAAGCTTCTTTCAAGAATATATAAAACTTCATATCAAAAAAAGACAAAGATATATAAATTTTGTTTAATATTGTTCAAAAAAAAAAAGTCCACACAATTTTTTTTTTATCTCGAGTTATCTAAAGAAACGTTTTTCCATTCGATTACAAGTTCTTTCTTTTACAAGAAAAGTAAAAAGGCAAACAAACTCCCGATATGCAGAACAAATAAACAGTAACAGAGTCCGAATAAATGTACTTCCATAGCCACATAAGCGCGTCCGATCTCGTAGTATTTGCTTACGGAAAAGCCCCGGTTGAATCATAAGCCAAACAAAACGAGCTTTATGCAAAACCACCGAATACACAATATATCGCAAGAAAAAGTTGATATCTAAATTGCCAAGTAATACAGTTAAAAAAAAAAAATAAAATGAAATGTAATTGTCATTCGATTAATATTCACGTGACATCCTTATCTTCCATACGGCAGTCGTAATTTTTAGATTTTAAAGCATACTCTACTAAAGTCTTAAGCGAAATCACAAGGTTTAACGACCGGAACAAGGCTGTTATGACGGCTGCACAGCCATAGGAGCTTTTATGCTCGATTCTCAAAAGGGAGTGAGACTCGGAAAAAGCCAAGCGTATACAACAAAAATAGATTTTGACGGAACGCCTGGGAGAGTGTGAGAGAAGATGCGAGGAGTTATATACTTGCAGCTTCACGTGTCCGGCTACTACTAATTCATTGCTGCTTCAACAAGAGCTTTAACACGGAGAAGAGAGGAGAGGAGAAAAAAAACAGTTGTGGGAGTTTATGTCATGAGTTTAATGTGTGGGAGTGTAGGTGTATGCAAGCTTTCAGTTGCAGTGAGCTTGAGCTTTTGAATTTTGAGCTTTTGTTGTAATGGATGGTTTTTGGAGAGTGGGGGGGGGGGGAAGTTCGTTTTTGATTAATGGTAATTTGGGATTTTGAATGGAATAAAATTTTATGGGAGGAAAATCGAAGAGGAAATTTACGAGAGAGCTTGCATTTACAAGTGTGTTACCAGCAAATTTATCCTGTAATGAATCTTTGAATTGAGAGACGATACGCTTTTGCAATTTTACGTTATTTTCAGTTTGAATTATACGATATGAGGGTATTCGTTTTGAGATAGAGAGAACATTTTAATTAATTGATGTTTGCTTTGAAAAATATCACGTTTATATTAGTTAGTTTTACAAAATTTGTTTTTTTTTTTAAAAAGATTGAAGTAAGCATTTTTTAAAGTTTATTATCGTGTAAATAAGTATTTAATTTATTATACACTTTACTAAAAGCGTTCGTACACAGACTCGTTATTTACTTTTGTAAAAATTTCAAGTTTTGAAAGAATTAAATTGTTATTTAAGTAGATTTAAAAATTAAAATTCAGATTTATTATCTCGAATTTTAAAAAATTCGCATGAGTGGCATAAAGTTCATAAGCATATCAACTAACAAAGTGCAAAAATAATAAATTTGATATCACGTGTCAGTTATATAAACCATTTTAGCATATAAAAAAAAATAATTTTATCATCTTAATTCCATTCTATCAAGCATTACGTTACAATCTCTTAAAAAAATAACAACAGATCATTCGTTACTCTTATACCAAATACACCATCTCAACCAACATCCAAAAAAAAAACCCCAAAAAAAAATCAAGCTTACGTTATCATCAAAGCTTCAATCACCTTAACCAAAAAAAAAAAAAAAAAAAAATCTAAGAGAAACGTCCTAAACACAAGGCTCAAGCCTCTTGTAGTAAAGATAAGTGATCCATGTATAGTAAATATAGCGAGAAAAACCCGGCTGTCGACGAGGGAGTCTTTTTTTTCCCTCTAACGCGATAACAAGTGATCAATCAGTAGCAGTAACACGCGTCTCTTCCTTTTCTCAGAAAATCGTCGTATTCATCTTCTCTGTAACCCATCTCTTACACACAGACACTACGTTAATTATAGTAAGATATGTGGTAAGACTCATTGACACACATAGATAACTTTTTACATCTTATTTTATATGTTATTCCAATTAATGTTAAAATTCTTTTTTATACCATTTAATTACTACATACAATTTTAACATCACTAAAGAATTCGTTGTATCCACATAGTTTCCTATCGTTTAATCGATCTCTCACAAAATCTAGCAATAAATTTTAAAACTTTTCAGCAGCCAAGACAATTCGTTCGCATTCTCCAACATATTAAACTCGATCATGGTATTAAAACTTTGTTTCTACTCACCCAAAAAAGCTGATCTATATAGAAAACAAAGTAAAAGGGTATACGTATATTATAACGATAATACTCAACGACCTATTGCTGCTATATAGAATGAAAGCGCTCGATGACAGGAGAAGCTGATTCGCGTGACTGCGTCGCGTTAATTAGACGAGCGAGCAATTTCCGTAATTACGGTGTCATACTACCTCTCATATTTACGGCCTATCGCGAGTCAGCGAGGCTCATACGCTTATACGATATATACGCTTGTCATGTTATAGAGAAAAGGGAGACCCTTTTTTTTGTGTTAGTCTATATAGAGGAATGTAGATTCTTTTGACTTGAATTAACTTTAATGGCTTAGTTAAATTCATCGTGGATATAGGAAATAATCCAGGTCATTAAAAAAAAGAAAGAATAATAAAGGAATCTTTATAATAAGTATTTAATAGTAGATATCATAAAAAGACATTTCTTAAGTTTAATAATAAAATTGATCCATAGATTCATAAGCGCCACACTAAAAAGCTTATATGTATAGACATATAATTTTACCTATACATAAAAATTTTCTTACATATAAGTAGACTTTTATACATACGTAGTCGACTTTAAGTATATACCCTAAGCTTGTAGTAGCTTTTGTAACATTATATAGAATCTGCTCAAGGAGGACTAATTCCAATGCCTGCACAAGGAATAATTGATGAACTTACGATGTATGGACAGGTTTAAAAATAAAAGAGAAAAACCTCGAGTATATCGATGTGAAGTATACCTCTACTACTATGAAAAAAAAAAAATCCACATACATACTTACAAACAAAATGTATCTATAGTCGCAAGTATTAGCAACAAAAAAAAAATGTAAGTCAGTAAATCTTGCAAAAATTTAAGCTTTATACATATTATGTACGTATAAAATCTTGAAAAATCTGATCAGTCATCATTACGTATTCAAGTTTTCTATTTTTTTTTATATCAAACCATCCTGATAACAAGAGACGAAGTATACATCAGCTAGTCTCTTGAGATGTTAGTGTAAGTGTAAGTTGTATCATAGTTGAGCTTTCATGTTTAGTGCTCTAGATCGTTAGAGATGCCTATACATATATGTTACGAAGCTCGTAGGTAGCATCGCATTAGCTTCACGACACGCCTGCCTGATAATGACGACGTTGTCGTAGTAGTCGTTGTAGTCGACAGGATCTGAAGCTCGTATACCAAAGATGAGAGGGAGTAATCTTCTTCGTCGTTAGCTGTTGCTATATTTTATCCTATATATCCTTCCTCCTATCCAGAACAAAGAGACGAAATGGATTCGGGAAAAACGTTAGTTTGGTTGATTAGACGGTTTGGTGAGTGATTTGCTGGGAACGTTTCAGTGTTGGCATTGATTGGCCTTGTGATAATATTGGGAGAAGGATGGTAGAGATTTGGGTGAATTATGGATGAATTGACTGTTTATGGTTTATGTGAAATGAATTGGTATTATGATTTTTGGTAATTATTGTATTTATTGTTACGAAGAGTGATTTTAATATCATCGATTGAGATGATTTTAAAGTTGATTTAATATGTATTTGAGTCTAATCACTCAATTGTACCAAACCGAGTTAATTTATTACAGCAAAACCGTTAAAGAAGAAGAAGTTAGTTCACGAGATCGATAAATGTGATGTGGAGCTTCTACAAACTGAATGACGTTTGAATTTTTATTGAGATGGAAAACCGATAAATTAGCTAAGAAGAAACGAATTTATAAAGTGATATATAGCGTGTTGCTTGACTTGGATATAGTGATTGAGCTTGCAAGCTTTTTTTGGAGGGCTGTGTGTATGTAAGAAAGAGAAATAATATGAGCTTTAAATTTAGGGATCTCAATGGGATATATTGGTAGTATATAAGGTATATAATTCATTGTAAGACAAACATATTAAGTCTTTTGCTTGATGTATGTAGGTTTATGTTTTTTCACGAGAAGAAAACTAACTGGCACTAATGTTATCATTAAATGATGTTTGATTTAGACTGGTATTTTATGTATGCATCGAATTTCAAAAAAATTTATTGGTAGTATAAAATCTTGAATAAATAAGCAATTTTTTAAATGTCTTTGGTATATTTAACTTTTTCTTTTTTTTTTTTAATTTAAAACATTATTATATTCAATTTTGTGAAAAAATGTGTTTCAAACAAATAAAAAATAAGTTTGTGAAAAGTTTTTTTTTCTGGTATTTCATTTAGAAAAACTTGACGCATAGTAACCACATTTAGTACGTGCACATATAAACTGTTTTTTTTTATTATTTTTTTTTATTGCTCATCGTCTGCATTTTTAAAAGTCCGTAAAAATAACAAAAAAAGAAAGAACCCTTCGCAGAGGACAGTTTTCTCGTTGGAAAAAAAATGTAATATATTCAACAGTGAAAATTCACTCATACAACTCTCGTAGTTCTCTTTGAATTTTTCGTATTAAAAATGTGCAGTAAGAGAAGGGAAAAACCATCTACTTCTATTTTCTAATTAAAACCCTACAAAAAACGAACCTTCACTACCAGAATAAAATAAAATTTTATACTTTCTATCACTAACCTAACAACACCATCGATCGCTAAGATCAATAAGTCACAAACACTAAGACTAATTCTAAAGAAAAATGTCGTAGAAAATATATGTCGTATGGCCATAACAAAGAAAAGAAGAAACTATAATCGGATTCATTGAGTGGATATGAGACACTATTTTCTCTCTCTTTCTTTCTTTCTTCGCGACTTTGTACATCTTCAGCCAAGCGAGTGCCAAGCTTTTGAGCTAATTAAGAAAGCTTTTGCATTCACAGAGTTTAAAGATTGTCTCTAACGAGTGCATGGACCTATTACTAGTATTATAGCTTACTTCTTGTGATATCGATTAACAACTACTTTAATGATCTATTGATTTGACTGAAGAAGCTCTTTTTTTTTTCTTAAAACACGTAAGCTTGGAATTAGGAGAGTTGAATAATGTTGTGAGTCTTAATTTTAATGAGGTTGCTTTGGACTTACTCTGCTTAGTGGTTAATTATGTAACTATGGCAAATGGTCGATGATTGTTTTTCTCTGATTTTGTTTATTATTTAAGAAAAAAACAAATTATTATTTTGTCTTGGATTTTTTGTTTGATGGAATGGTTAGTGAATAATGTATATAAAGCAAAAGATTTGTTACTTTCTCGTGCTGCTCTGATATTATGACTTTTTTATTTAGTTCACTTTTCCGTTGGAGTTGATACAGATTTCTAATTTACAAAACTTTACTAATTAACCAAGTTTCTTGATGAAAAAATAATGACTGTAATTGTGAAATCGATTTTTGTTTCCCCCCAAATGAAACAGATTTGAAGTAAAAGTTTTTCGACTAAAGTAACATGATATACTTTGTTAATTCATGAAACACTTGGATATAAACTTCAGATATGGTAATATTCTTTTTATAAATTGAGATTTTTTATAAAGTATTCGAATATAGAAGTTATATAAATAAATAAAGAAAATAAGATTTCTTGGGTGAGACGGATTTTCCAATAAATTATCAATGAACTTATCGTCTGGCGACAATTTAAAATCGTTTTATAAATATACGTATACAGCAATGTAAAATAAGTCTTCTTCGCGACGAATTTTTGTGAAAATATAAATATTACAAAAAGCACTGAACGTAAATATTCCATTAAACTATCATTTTTAGCTTATGTTAAATCTAACAACGATATATCTATTCTCACATAAGGCCAATTCTTGTTATTCAATTATTTGCTACAATTTTCTATCGAGTAAGATTTATTTCACAGTTTGCGTGTTGCAAGTTGTATATTGCACGAAAATTTTCATACTATCAAACCGATTGTATCGCTTTAACATAGAAGTTCTGTTATGTAGACACTTCAGAAAATCGTCCTATTTCAAAACCTCTTTTACATTTGAGAAAAATTATAAATTCAAATATTTATCGAGCTTGCAAATGAAAAACAAACTTATATTATCTCAAGTAGAAAATCAAAAGCTTGCAATAAAAGCTCAAAAGCTTTTGGAGTTACCCTGGTAACTTCGCATCAATAAGCCACGACTAATTGCAAAGCAAAAGCAGGATTGGTCTTTGTCCTATCAGTAGCTATAGAAACGTCGTAAATTAGCGGAGCGTGAGACAGTAAGGCGCGTCCAGTCGAAACGGTCCTGGTGCTTTCGCGTCGAAAAGCATGCGATTACATGCCTCGTCGCTTCAGTGCGTAGACGTATTTCGAAAGCTCGCTAGAGTTTTTTTTTCACCGTGAGCTTTTTTGTAAGCTTTTTTAAACAGATATTTTTTGTTTTGAATTTTTTTTCGCTCTGCTTTGGATTTTGATTTTTATCTTAAGTAGTATCGATCGTTTGATGGAAGTGCTATGACGAAATGTGCAGAAACGTTCGATCACATCGTTTTTTCTCTCATTTTTTTTCGGAGGGAATATTTAGAAGCTCTTTCGTTCTTTCGTCAGTGAAACTGACTGCCAGTGGAGTATATGAACCTTTTTTTGCTTCACATTTTTTTTTGTCTCCGTATCTATTTAGGTTTTTGTTACTTCCAAGAGCCTAGTATACTTGCTACAACCATATATCTTTTATTCAAGCAAGATTTGAAAGAAAAAAAACAAATATTTACTACGTTATGTCAACAATAAAATTTTCTAGTAATGCAAAGCAATGTGTATAGCATAGTAAAAGAAAATTCGACACTTTTCAATATTACAAACCCTTACTTTACATCTTCCAACTTCAATAAAAAAAAAAGAAAAAAAAGAGAGTCACGGGAGCCAGCAGTAACAGAAAACGGTACGAGTTGAAAAATAAATTCACGGCAGGGATTGTGCGACCCTATATATTCATTCTACATTTCACTACGTTGGCTCAACGGCCGTAAAACGCGACACGCTCAGATCTGAATAGAAGGTAAAAAAAAGAAAGAAAGAAAGAAAGAGAACTGAGTGAATTATGGCGGTCGACTAGAGCGGTCAATATAATATATAGGGTGACGGTGAGAGAAGTTGGTGGCTTTGCAAAGATGGGAGAGAGAAACAAAACGTCGATAAGAAAAGAAGACGGACGACTTTGAGAGAGTAGCTGACGTCATTCACTGAAGCGGAGTATAGACACATACACTATATGCTTTCAGTTTTGCTTGTGGTAATATATAGAGAGGAGGGTTTCGCTTGAACAAACCTTGGCAAGCATGAGACCTACACACCCCGAGAAGAAGACGAGAGGGTTTGTTAAGCGACATGCCGATATACGTGTGTCTAAGACTTTGCACCCTGTCTTCTTCTTTTTCTTCTTGCGATGGAATGCATATGTAAACGATACTCGACTTATACCTACTTTGTTTTTTTTTTTTTTTTTTTTTTGCACTTGCGTGATGCTTGACTTTATTCAGGTGTGAATTTTTTGACACTAGTTTTTATTTTTGTAAAGATTTTTGTCTCACATTTCGATTTACTATAAGATTTTTCAAAAATTGAAAAATGCCTTGAGAATGGAAAAAAGATCAGATATCCTCTCTTCATACTTGGCTTTTTTCAATTTTCTAGTCTACATTATTTTTTTGTCATCCTTCGAAAGAGAGTGTACGGTCAGCTGCGTCCGAAAGCTTTCAGGTATGAAAATTGAGTTTTTTTTTTTCACAACTAAGCGTGCTGTGATCTCGCTTGAATGCGAAACTGAAATTGTTGAATGAAGGTGACTCGGACGTCTACGTTTTTCTCTGGGATTTGTTTACGAGGTCTCTTTTTTCTCTCTGTGTGTCTGCCAGCAGCTTGTAATTTATCTCTTTTTGGAAGCTTTTTTTTTGGGAGGGGGGATGAGAATAAGGGCTGAGGTTAAAGGGATACCACTATACTTTTCGTTTTGCCTTGACAGATGCTTTTATTGACGATGCTTGAGATAAGAAAAAAAAGTTTCGTAATAATTGTAATAAAGTTGTTTTGGGTATAGCAAGTGGTGATGATGGTGGTGTTTGAAGATGAGTATTGATGATGAAATATGTTTTATCTAGAGAAAGGAAAGAAGAAATGGAGTGGTAGTGTACCAAAGAAATATATTGTGAAGCTTAAATAATAGAGAATAATAAATAAAAACTTCCGGCTGACCATATCCAACTGTTACTACTTAATGTATGAAAAATTGCAATTTTGACAAAATAACAGTATTAAAAGTTTAATTTTTCATTTCTATATTAATCTGACAAAATAAAAATTGAAAAATATATCACAAACTATTGAAGCTATATAAAAAAAAAATCAGTATTGATAAGTGCATCACGAAAAAAAGAAATAAATAAAGTTACACGGAGTTGTTACAAATACCTTTTTTTCAGTCTTAATCTACCTCTTTTGTCCGTAACTCATTCAATCTTTTAAGATCGATAGTCTTTCGAGACGCTTTTTCATCGTTCTATCTCATAAAAAAAATAGAGATATATACGAGAGCTTTTCGAAAAGAATTTCTTACACCTTCTTGCACTTACTTCTGTTCAGTCAGTAGATGAAATTACATTTGAGCATTATATATCGTTCAATTTCTCTTCTCTCTATATTTTGAGCTTTTGGCTTATCTTCTCGTCCTTTTCAACTCGTTTAATACAAATGAGAAGATTGTAGGTTCTTAATTTAATGTTTCTAATTGATATTAGCTGGAATATTCCACTCTGTTCAACTTCATTTTCGCGATTTAGCAAATCGCTTTCGAGTTATATTATCGTGAAATTAATTTGTAAAACCAAAATTGCTTATTGTTATATTTATTGACACAAAATAAACTGAACTTTCTATTTCTTTAACAATTTTTTGCGTCTTCTAAAAATAACTTTTAAAAGTCAAAGATTGAAAAGTCTTTCCATAGTACACACAAAAAAAACATAGCAAAAAAATTCCACGAAAAAAAAAACTATTTTCCCATGTTTCGATCACAACTTCAATCTCTAAAGCAAAATATCATTCGCTTGTGTATTCCTGACACTTCCATCGACATACGAGACACGCTGCAAATTTGAGTATATACCAGTGTCATGTATCAAAGAGAAACCACAGCCACTTCAAATTCTCAGATATACTCTGGAATTTTGTTCAGATTTTCTCAAAAATCAGGCAGACAAAAAATTGTGATTTTAGGATTTGTTTATGAAATAATGCGTGTGATATGACGTCCAAAATGTAATTTGTTCTGTATAATTGAAGAGGAGAAAAATCGATATATCGGAATTTTATAGGCTGCCAAAACGTTTTGCTTTTCGTTATTGAAGTATTTATTTTATGAACTTTAAACGATCGTTTAAATATTTTATTGCAATTTCAAATGTCATACATTTTGACATTTTTTTTTTCAACGTTAGAATTTATTTGAAATTCTGTCATACGCAAAAGTTAACAAAATTTTAAATAAATTTTAGTTAATTTTAAATAAGTCAACTTTTTTTATGTAAAAAAAACTTTTTTAGAGCTTTAAGTGAATATGAAAATTTTATTACGTAATTTTTAAAGCACAAAAATTCATACGTGCATTTAAATTAATATTTGAATGATTTAAAAATTGAACTTACGGAACATACTCGTCTGTTAAATATAAAAACGTCGTTCAAAGTAATACGAAACTTCTCTTATACCATTAAATGTAAAAGAATTTGAATATTCATGAAAAGGAAAAAAATCTGGTAAAATGAGCGAAAGGAAATAAACGGCTAAACAAAGGTTAAAAAAAAAAGTAAAACGCTTTCATGCGTTAAGAAACAAAAAGAGAATTAAAAAAAAAGAAAAGGTGTAAAAAAGAATAGACAAAAAATGCGCATGAAATTCGGAATATAGAAGGTAAAAGTCGAGATAGGTAAGGTCGTAAAGGGTCAGAACATAAAGCCTCGTAAAAAAAAAGACGAACACAAAGCTTGACTCCTATAAAGCAACTACGGACGTTTTATTGGTGTCGTTAGAGAGAGATATAGAAACCCCAAATGATCGGTCGCAATAAAAGCTTCAGTCAGAAGCACACGACCTTTCACTTCCAATTGCTTACCAAAAATTCTTCAGTTTCTCAAGTCTAAAAGTCGATCTTTTGAATATTTTACAATCCCTAACGCTACTCTGAGATTTCCACTTGCAAATCACGAAATTCCCAAGTGCCAAGAATCTACCCCTTCTTTTTCTTTTCTATCTAAAAGCATCAATCGTAACTTTACCAATTGCTCAAGGAAAAAAAAAAGTATTGCGCAAGAGACAGATTAGATGGACAGACGAAAAAAATAAAGTAAGATACCAGTGATATTTGAGTCTTGATGATATACCAGCTTGGAGAGCAAAGTCCTACCGAATTTTCGATATACTCGTCAATATATTTTTTTTTTTTTATTCAACGTCTCCCACACCGGTGGCTACTATACTATTCGAATTCTCAAGGGAACGAAAATACAGTTCCAGTCACACTTCATGCTTGGTCGTCGCGAGAGAAACTTTATTTTTCGATCGGAAAATGTCCCCCATGACTCTCTGGAGACTTGCACGTCCGACTAGCTTTTTTTTCTCTCTTTTTTTTAGTACGCTTCATTTTTATTTCACGTTTGTGAATAATATGTCGCGCGTGCGTGGGACAACTTTGTGTCGGGGATTTCTTGAATTCTGCTGATCGTTTATACTACTTTGTAAGCTTGGAGTTTATTAAAATAGTTTTTAAATATGTGTAATATTTGAAATTGAATTATTTTTTTAATATCGTATATATGTGACTCTTTGGCGTATGTATTATTTTGAGTGACGCACCTGCAACTTTTTATTAGTTTTATAAAGAATATTAAATTAAAAAGTTTTTTTGTTCTTTTTAATATCGTTCAATTATAATGAAAAAATATTGTGCTGAAAATATATGTAGTCTTTAATATACTTTAATATAGATTTTATCGTAAATTAATAACAGTTTATTATATTCGATACATTCAAAATATTAAATTACAAATGGTAATTTAATTAGAAAATTAATTTTCAGATAATTATTTACCAAGCTTAAAATATAATCCGACAAAAATAAATATAAAACATATAATTGTTAAAACGTAAACTAAAATTAAAACCAATTTATGATATTTAATATTAACTATAATTAAATTACTCTCCCTTAAATTATATAAAAAAAAGATCGACATAAAAATAAAATAAAATTATCAACTTAAACATCATAATTTCGCAAGGGGATTTTCACTCTTGAAATCGATTTTCATGTTAACATGTGAAATCAGTGAAATCGATTTGAAATCGGTGATTACTGAGCCATTTAAAATGCATTGAAATCGCTTGAAATCGATTTCAAAGTGAAAACCCAGCATCTTAAGCTCCCATCAGACGTTTAACGAAGTAGTTGGGGAATGCATAGACGCCAACAGCAATAAGTAAAACAAATAGGAGGCAACAACAGCAGCCAATAAGTCGCCATCTGTAGTAGCGGAAGACCACGAAGCAGAAGGCCTTCCAGGGATTTCGGAACCAGGAGAACGAGGTGTCTGGTCGGCTGGAGTAGTAAGAGAGAGAAAGAGAGAGAGAATATATATATGAGGGTGAGCAAATTAATGTCGGCTTTTGCTGTTGCAGCTCGAGCCAAGAAGCTTTGCTGGTGGTTTTGTTATTTAGGGGGGGGGGGGTCAAAACTGGCTTGTGCTTGCGTTTGTGTGTATATAAGGCAAGATGTTATATGTATATAGAGACTTTGGGCGTGTCTGACTATACTTGGATGTTTCTACTTTAGTAAATTAAAATTTCATGGTGAGCCAAATAATATGATTTTTATTTTTCGATTAAATGAAAAATTATCGAATTGTTGTTTATTTATTTTTTATTTTTTTAAAAAATATTTTTTTTAGAAATGTTGAGGATTGGAATACGTGAGGCTAAAAGATTCAGTGGCAATCTGATGTATGCAAGCGTTGATAAAGTATCGTGAGGGGAGTCTGAATAAAATTCTAGTCTCGTATCAGGCTTATAGAAAAGCTTTTCTTGAAAAGTGTATGTGAAACTTAAAGTAGAAGTAAAGTATACTACAAAAAATAAAATTTACGTCTATACATCTTTTTATGCAATCTAGTCAAATAAGTATTATTGAAAATATTTATTTACTTAAATAGTTGGATTTCAAGTCACTTAAGTTAAGAAGGTATTTTTACTATATTTACTTTTAGGTTAACGGCTGGGTATCGATTTTGTGTGGATTAAATTTTTTTTTTAAAGGGCTGTATAGATTGGATTAAGAATGAGTTTGTATCGATATCAAAACTATTATTATTGGATTTAAATAAAAAATTGTTCTTCAGTTTTTTAAATTGTTAGTTTCGTTATATATAATAATTTTTCTTTTAAATTGAAAATTTTTATCTACTAAAAAAAACGTTGTAAAATATAAAAATAATAAAAAGGTAGTTACAATCGATGTTAATTAAAAATCCAACAAAAATATATTCACCTTTTTCTTTTACTTATTTTCACTTTACTTCCACAACATTAGCATAGACACACGTGCAAAAAATTTTTACTCCACTGCAACTCACAAAAAAAAAAAAAAAAAAAGAATAAAAGAAAAAAAAAGAAAAGGTAAACAACAACAAAAAAAAAGTCTTGGAGGAAAAACGATCCGGACTCGGTATATAGCAAGAAGAGAAACAAGCTAATACGCAAAACAAAAGGCGGAGTAAACGAAACTACGGAAACAGACCCTTAGAAAAAAAAAAAAAAAAAAAAGGAGGGCGCGGCAACGTTAGTAGTGTTGGGTGGCGGAAACTGTTTGCATTACGAATCGAGAACTACTGTGTTTCCTACGCCAGCAAGTAACGAGTTTTGCGTGCCCCACAGTTATATCCAAGCCAAAAGGATGGAGGCAAAGGAGGAGGAGGAGGAGGAGGAGGAAGGAAAATGGAGAGGAAAAGTATCGGCGCAGCTGGTGGGCTCTTTTTGTGGAGTATCGAAATTCATAGAAGCTAAAGCTATTGTACGCCTTTTACATATCTTTTTTCCCTATCCCCTTGAATAACCGCATTCGTAAACTGTAGCCTATAATTTCTCGAGGTACATGTATTTGGATAAAAATTTTCTTTTAATAAAGCTTACTTCTGTATTTTTTATTTTATTTTATGTTTTATACTTTATTTTGTTTGCTTTTTAATTTTTTTAAGTGTTCATTGTTTTTAGACTTAGCCAATTGGAGCGTAATTTATTGTTGTAGTTAAAAGCTTAAATTATAATTAAAAATTATATTGTGATAAATAATTAATATTAAGTTTTTTTTTGCTTGCGTACAATTTTTTTTTTTTAATGTTGAGAAAAAGAATAAACTATGAAATATGAGTGTTTCAAACAAGAGAAAAATAATTTATGTTCTTCTAAATTATGCAGTATTTTAAAAAACTCTGTAGTTCGTATACTTTCATCTTAAGTTACTTTAATCATATACTATTACTGTGACTTTTATAGCTTTGTGTTATTATATGCAGTGGTAAGAAAATATTCTTGTTTTTGTGCATGTAAGAGCAATGTACTTTTATTTCTACACAAAAATAAAATTGATTTTTCTTTATGAATTTATTGAGATATAAAAATTTAATAACGTTGTACCAATAGCCATGAAAATAATATTGAAATTACCTTTTAATATAATTTTTAATTTAAAATAATTTTTTTTTTTTAATTAAATGATACCTTTAAACGTCGATTTTTCTATTTAATAAACTTATTATAAGTTCATATTTAAATTATATTTAAATAAAGTTTCTTCTCTAAATTTTAAGAAATCTTATAAAGTACTGTAAGTTGCTATGAAATACTTGAAAAACTTTTTAATGGCATATACTTATTCTGAAGCTATTGAGCACAAAAATTATTATTAACTGAAGTGTTGAAAATGGCATAAAAAATAAATGATATTCAGGTCAATGAATTTTAAATAAATTCAATAAAGAAAAAGTGTTTTAACACTTGCTGATTACAGGAATAAAAAATATGAATTTTTTGAAATTCCAATATTTTAAAATTTACATTTCATATTTTGAATAACGCAAACAATATAAAATATATTTTTAATCATATTTGCATACCAAATAATGAAATTAAATTTGAAAAGATAATTTCAATTTTACACAATTATAATTCCGCGTTAATAATAATTTTATCAAATTTAAATAACGAACGAATGCATCATAAGAAAATTAGTTACATCCATACTTCAATATTTATAAAAAAATACAAGCATTTCAAAATTGAAATTTCTAATTAAAAAAAACAACGAATACCTCAATAAATTTCTCCAATTCCCACTGAAAATACAAATCATCACAAAGCCATAATTCTCGCAAGCTCAAAATTAAAAATTATCGATCCTTCCACGTAACACACAAATATAAAAACCCTAATATCACAAAAATACACAAGCACAATAATTCAAAAAGGTCATTCCTTCATAAAATTACTTTCAACGTCGTAGACTCAAGCATCAAAGTATCAAGAACAACATCGAATATTTTAAGAACATCCAGTAGTCCCTGGCTCTTTGCATCTAATTCCTTTTACGCGAAGCCACTCCCTATCCGTTTAATTAAACTCAAGCTTTCCAAGCTCTCCCTCCAAATTAATTTGATTCTCGGTCGAACAAAACTGTACAAGACTATGGCGCTGCTGCTACTACTACTACTCGTATCTATATAGCCTCGTTTAATACTTACTTGGGAGGAGGTAGTGGTTCCGGAGATTCGCGTCCTTTACCAACCGGCTTCTCGTCCGCTTCCTTAATCGGCAATACGGAAAGCTCCAACTCGATTTTTCCCTGTCGCAACGAGTTTGTTGTTTATTTAATCCAGAGAAAGTAAGCATACCATAAGATCTCAATCGCGAGTCTTAGTATTTTCATGAAATTACTCAGCTCAGATCGATTTTACTTTTATCTCGAGCTTGCAAGCTCTCTTTCTTCATTACGATTAATCTTATCGCGACTAGACATACTCGTCTCCTTCCTCTATACATTTCCTCATTCTTTTACGTTATCAGGATACTCACAGCGGGAGAGTAGCGGCCAGTAGAATCGCTGGTACTAAGAGGCCACCAACCTCGAACACGTAGGGCACGAAATAGGCTCATCTTCGGTGACTGTGGCTCGAGAAGTTTGATATTGGTGCTCTGAGCGTTTGGACTACCGCGTGGCATGTTCGCTAGGTCCAGACTTAAACTGCCTGGTAGAGGGAAAAGGAAAGGGTTAATAAAGTCGATGGTCAGCTGGTTTAGTGAAAAGTTTTGATAAGGATAATGTGTAACTGCGCCAAGTTAAATGCTTGTGGAGATATCGTAGCCCTTAAACTTGAGAAGCTTTTTGCTGATTTTCCTTTACTTTACAGCGAATGTAGGCTAAGTGGATCGAGTGTAAGTAAGTGGTGGCTTGAGAGGTGGGGTATACTTCATTAAGTGAGAAAGAGATAAATTACTTGTGACGGTAGATTCTTTTTTTTTTTTAATTTCTTTTACATTATGGTGTGAGAAAAGCTTTTCTTTGTAGCTTATAAAGTTTTATAAATTTTAGGAAAAGATTATACGTGATTTTATTTTTACAAAGTTGAAAGTTTAATTAAAAATGTCAGTATTAGATCGCGTGTCTATATTTTCTTTACAATTATAATGATTTCCGTATTTTTCTAAAATTACACAGTACAAATTAATTAAGTACACAAAGTAAATTTATCAAAATTATAGAAAAAAAAAATTAAGTTTACAAATTAATTTTATCTATGAAAATTACTTAATTAAGCAAATTATAATTTTCTAACTTGTTGCTAAGAAAATAGCTGATTTTAGATATTTGATATGAAAGCTTTTGTAAATTTAAGATATTATGATAAGACGTAACACTTGCGCTTGTCACCTCTCACTGTAAAGAGTAATAATATAAGGCCTTTACGTAGTCATATTCACAGTAGCGTGACGTTGAAATTTTACGTCTACGTATCGCCAATAAAATGATAGCTAAAACTATAAAAGAATTGACCTAAATTTAGCTTGATTCTATATTTAGCTATCACGCGAAAGATATATATTGCTAACGTAATTTTACGAAACTTCCGTCATGACTAGAACAAACATATATATACCTACTAGTGAGTTCTGTATATCTACGGTTCTCTTTTTTTTATTTTATGAGTTTAATTAAAATTTGTGTTCAAATTAAAATAACGATGATAAAAACGATTATTTGATGATCAGCGTCACGTATTTTAAATATCACGCAATAATTTTGAATTCCAAGTATGTAATCGTGTTTGAATAGTTATTTAATTATTACGTACTATTAATAAATTAGTTGTTATGTGTAATATCATTTTGAATAGGATATTAAATAAAAAAATTTTTTTATCTCTTATTAATAGATTACATCATTTCCGTCATAATATTTGACGTACATTTTATATCTAGATTATTATACTATAATGTATAAAAGAAGATCATACACTTTTTATTTTTCATACAAAGTAATTTCTTACACGAACCTATCTGATTATTATGGATAATTACTTTAAGATAATTAGACTTCAAAATTAAAAAAAAAAATACCAATATCACAAACTCACTCTTAAAAAAATATAATAAAATTCATACACGAGTTCATTGATCGTATACATTTAAAAAGTATCATCTTAAAAAAAAAGAAACTCAAAAAAAGAAAAAAAAAACAGAATAAGAGACAACCAAAATAGACCTAGACTACTCTTCCAATCGATCGAACGCCAAAAAAACGAGGTCGATTCAAACTCTCTCTCACTCTCTCATGCAACCATGTGACAGGCCTCTCTAGAAGCATCAAGTTAGAGAAAGAGAGAAAGAGAAAGTAATAGTTTAACAAGAAATTCAGTATAATTGCACTTACCAAGAAAATCATCCTTAGAAAAATGATCACTATCCCAAACTTGTATATTCAATCTACATGGTAATTTTTGTTCCGTAGGTTCACGTGCAAATATCGATATTCTTCGACTTATAATCATCATACGTTCAGCTCTAGCATAAGTAAATCGAAAAACAAATCTCCAATTGAAGTTACCCTCACCGGTCAATGAATTATAATGCACATCAGTACGCTGACTATCTTCAGCTAAAATCCAGCTGTGTATAAGAAAAAAAAAACATACCAGGGTATAAAGTAAAGAAACGATCGGATCGATGACCCAAACAGAGAAGAGTATGTAAAGAGAATAGGTGTTAGAAGAAAAAGGTAAGATATAGGTTATAATAGAGTTAGTATATATTCTATCTCTTCTCTTTATTACGCTTTCACATAGATGTCGGAACACTTCTCGCCGGTAAGAAATTGGCTGTCAACGAGAGGCACGTCGTCCGTGTTCCAGACTATCACGCGAAGCTCATAGTCCTCTGGTGGTTGAGGGCTTATATCGACCGCTGGTCTTACTGGTAATTCGTCGACTGGGAACATGTCGATCCACATTTCCAACTTGCCCTATAGGTATATATACGTATAGAAGATGGGAGGAGATGGGTAGATTTTTTGGTTAGTATTTTAGAAGGGAAAAAAAAGTTTTCGATTTCAAGGGTATGAATTTTTCAAAGGATGAGAAACGTGATGCTTGTTTAGAATTAACTTGTTTTTGTTTGTTGTTTTAATGGTATGAACTGATGATATTTTAAATTACAATTTTAAAGGAATAATCTATATTGACATGCTTTTAGACGATCGTAAATAATTCAAATGTAATAAACATATTTTTAAAGTAAAAACATTTCTTTGTTAATAATTGATCATCACATCAAGCAAACTTTTCCCCTTCTAAAAACAAATCCTGTTACACATTTCAATTTCCAAGTTCTCTCCTTTCTGATTTATCATACAAATCGTATAACTTTGGGTCACCAAGTTTAATCAAATAGTCAAATTATAGAATGAACAAACCTGCTCGAGACCAGGTCTCTTGGGATTGAAGAGGGCACGTCTCTCAATATGTTCGGGTACTAAAGCACAGCCACAAATTGGAAATTCAGACCAACGATGAAGTACACTTAATGCCATATGTTCTTCCCTATCTTAAAATAACAATTAATTTTTCATTTTCCTTATTTCCTTCTTATTTTTTCATTTTCCTTTTAACAATTATAACCACCTACCAACATTATCCTCAGCTGATACTTTACAAAAAAATTTTCTACCAGCAATTCTAACATAATCTTGCCAGAATTCAGGTGCTGGTAAATTATAGCGTCTACAAAGTCCACGTAGTATGGTACTAGGTCGTTCGCGGTCTCTCCAAGCATTATAACCAACCTCGTCGTATCTAATACCAAGACCACAATGTGCTCTATGTCTACTGTAGAAACGATTTTCTATGTCAATATGTGTCTCGCCTATCAAATCGTCTTGACTTGTGGCATCGTAATCCCAAACTTGGATCGTTAATGTGTGGTCACGTGGAAATGTTACGTCCAACTCGAATAGCCTGTATGTATGTTGGAGGGTAATGAGGATCTTATGCTAAGTGCTGTATATTGAGCTTTTATATGAAAGAATTGATTTTTTTCTCTTACTCTCTCTTATATAGCGAGGTACTCGGTATGATTGATTGGAATTTTTTTTTCTTTTTTTTGGTGATTGATGTTTGTTGGTGGAGTTGACAGAAGGGAGTGAATTTAATATAGTAAGAGGTATGGGCTTTTGTAAGGTTTTAGAGTTATATATATTTATATGTCGTATGCGAAGCGATTTAATCTTGGTAATACGGTTTGTCGTGTTCGATAAAACTTGTAGTAAGTAATACTCAGAGATGGGAAAACTAATTTATTTAAAATGGTAAATATTTTTTAAAATTATTCGTTTACTTCGTAAGGTAATAATTTTTTTATTGGTTCTTCTATAAGCACGTAAAATTCGATAAAATCATAAAAATTTGTAATTGCTTTGAATAAATGAAAAAGCAGATTAAAACTTTATAGCTTTTTTAGATTGAAAAAATTTCTTTTAATCATAAGGTTATAAAGGGGACGCTTGTTTCTAAGATTAAAAAAATTTCATTACAATAAAGTGGAATACCCTAAACTCTGTCCAGCCAACTTGACAAGCTTACTAAATTTTCTTCTTTTTTTCATCTCTACAATCTCCCTCAAGAGCTTTATTCGCTTAAGAAAGTAAAATCTCGCTGGGACTGTATGTGATCCGTTTCTACTCTACTGGTATACCTACTAATGCCAGTGTGGCGACAGCAAACCGCGAATTTGATTAAGCAAGGTGAAGGTGTACGCGCTGAGACTAGATTTTAATTAGCACTACTCGGACTGTAGAGTTATAGTGTAACGTTTGCCCTTTGACTAAATAGATATTAGTTACCGAGTCGGTATGAAACTTATGTACGTACATATACATATGTGTAGCTTTGAAGTTTGCTTAGCTATAATCCAACAACTCTCTTCTACCTGATGCTTTACTCGAGAGTCAAGCTTTAGTTTTGGGATGCATTTGAGAGAAAGATAGGACTTACTTCTACTTTGACATAAATATATTTTAGTATACGTTTTTGGTACTTGCAAGCTTAAGTTTTTAAAATTTATATTAAGCTTTTTTTTATGTTCATGGTGATATATGATGTTTGTTTTCTTTTTTTATTTGTCTTTATTTTTTTTTACTTTTTATTCGAAATTTCAAAAAGTGCAAGGCATAGAAAATGTATAACCAAGGGGACTTGGAAGTAGCATCAAACACATACATCTTAGGTAAAGTAGCACTTTACTGAATATGGAATGGGACAAATTAAAATTTAAACGTAAATACGGGTATATGTATACGAGGACATTTTTTTACTTTATTTTATGAGAAGGTATTATTTTAAATTATAATGTGAGATGCTATGCGTTTGTAAATTTACTGATCGAGCTTTTTTAACGGTTTATGACGAATATTTTATAATTATTCTATTTTTTATAGTATCTTCATTAAATTATTCATTTGAATAAAAATAATATATTCAAAGACTTACTTGCCAAATGTTGGAGTCAGCTGATTAGGAATGTAGTTTTTACTGTCGTTAATGTGATGTTTGCCGAGCTTAATTCGAAGGTACGGGTCAGCTTTACCGGTTAGTGGATCACTTGGCTGCAAGTTCATGGCTGTCGAGATAAATTGAAAATTAAATCAGATTTTTAAGTCAAGAGAAAAATGTGCAAAGTTATAAAATAAAGAAAATTTTAAAAGTAGTACGAGAAAATAAATTATGAATCTCAAGTGTAAATTATTTAAAAAAATAAAGACAATATTATCACAAAATATAAAAAATATGAAGCTACAAGCGACATTTCGTTATTATATATTTTTTTTTATCGATTCTCTTTGTACGTAAATGACCTCCTTCGTTACAGATAAAAACGCAATAACTTTCCGGAATATTGCTTCGCTCGCGGTTATTCAAAAGCAACCATAAGGACACTCAAGTTCTTTTTATTTTTTTTTTTTTTATTAAGATCACCTTTGACTACGTAGATACGCACGAGCAACTGTACAGGCTCAGCAGATGGATAATCATTACATAGACCCAAGCTTACACTTTGTCCTAATTGATTAACGCAAACTAAACCCTCAGGATGTGGCCAACGATATGACGCAATAAAACCCTAAAACAATAAACGAATATACTTATTGTTTTAAAAATAACAAAATTATGATGATTGGATAATTAAAACTAGAATTATTTTGATTAAAATTATTAGGTTACCGTAGATTGAGATATTAAAATTATCAAGGGAACTCGAAATTATAAGGGTTGTTTAATAATACTTCCTCGAAAGCACCTCGTGATTATTATGACGGCAGGTGGTGTGCAACGTTTATGATTACACGAAACCGTATGAGCATATATATATTATAGAGAGTTTATGTCAAGTATCTAGCGACTGTTTTATTATCAAGCTACAGTGGCATTTGGAATAGTAATATACGTTTATGTATGTGCGTTTAATTTACGAAAATTCTAAGGTTATATTTTCTATGCTTTAATTTAAATTCTAAAATTATATTTAATTTACGATGATGGTAAGGAATATCAAGTATTTTTTCTTTTATAAAGTTTAATTTTACAAATTGTTTGGAAAAAAAAATCTTCCTTACTTTAAAATTTCCGGCAAAGTTAGTGTCATCATCTTGCAATTCACCGACTTTCTTACCACGTCTTATATGAAAAGTTCGTAATCGGTCCTGAAAGCCTGAAAACTCAGGCTGTGATTCTAATTCGGTGACGTAAACCTGATTTTCAAAGATTTAAATTGGCAGTATTACGATTACGATAGAAAAAAAAAACGTCTTACATTTGGTTTGACATGAAAAAGTGAGCTTTTAGAAAGAAATCAATAAATTAATTTTGGAAATGTACACTAGATTATAAGATTGAATCTCGTATTTGATATTGAAAATTTAATTATTGAAAATGTATTTTTAGTAAATGTAAGATTTCGTGAAAATTTTCAAGAAAGTAGTAATTACGTGTTATTTATGTATAAAATTTCAAAAAGTTTTACCAAGAAATATTAAGCTTAAAGTTGTTAAAAATTATATTATTTTCATTGTTTACTTGACCTAAAATCATTCGTGTGTACTCACTTTAAAAGTTGCTAAATGCCTTTGCTTGGCTTGGGAAGTTGGCACCAACCCACGTTCTCGAATCTTTTCTTCCTGAAACATAAAAAGAAATCGACTATTAAGAAAAACCAAAACTTACTACTTTTTTTTTAAGTGCCTAATGAAGAAAAAAAAGAGAAAGTGTAAAAGAACTTTTTTACGAAATAAAAAGAAAGAAAATATATAAAAAGTTTCCTTTTTTTTATGTGTGTAATGTTTTGGCTCTTGATAATATAAAAAGAGGAAAATCCGTAACACATTTGATAAAAAAAAAGAATTCACGAAACAAAGTAAAAAGTAAATAAAATAAAAAAAAACACAATTTTCAAGCTTAACTACCCCAACTGTAAAATAAGCTTGAAATAAACTTTTCAAAAAAAAAAAAAAAAATATTCTCCCATCCAACATAATTCACCCAGCAAAGCTTTCTCTTCAGAACAATCTGCCAAGCATTGTCCAACTTACACGTCCAAACAAGCGTCCAACATCCAACTTACAAGTACCCCCTAACCCAAAATTCAAGCACACACAAAAGCTCATTCCACCTTACCCAATCCCATTCTAATTCAGGACATACACATACAAGATGGTGTACCCGACACATCCTTACTTGTATTTCACACGTGGAGAAAGACGAGAGAGAGAGAGAAACGACCTATATACACAACTCACCTCTAGAGAGGCAAAATACTTGCTCCACCAGTCGTGCGATTCATCCCTGTCGGCAACAGGAGTCGCCTCGACAGGATCCGATGTACGTCGCCAACCGAGCAACCGACTGAGTAAACTGCTGGAAGCTTGCCTACGGCTTACCTCTAGACTCTTGTAACTACGAAGTGCAGTAGCATTTGGTTCAAGCTCTATTGGTAGGGTATCTAAATATATATGAAAACAGTTACATTGTACATCGTTACATGACTCATTGAGCTTTTTTTATTTTCCATGCCAAAAGCTCGATTTTATTCTTTTTTTTTTAAATTTCTCGTTTTACGCTTCGCGCCCGAGTACGCGCGAGCTTGCAAGCTTTGGAGATTAATTTTGCAAGGAAAGAGCGGTATGATGGGGGGAGAATGTATGTGTGGGTGGGGTAATCGATGTTCGAACGAGCGTACTTCTTTTTGCTGTGGTTTTGTGAAAAAAGAGGGTAGAAGGGAAAAAGAGAAGCTCTTTACGAATGATTGATTATTGGAGATTTGTAGCTTTAGATCCTGCAAGTTAGGTATGCAGCTGGTACAAAATTTTTTTTTTTTCGTTATGAGTTTATTGGAAAAATTTGTTGCGTTCTTTGTAAGCTTACATTTTTTTTGAATCTTTGAGTTTTTAAGTGCTGTGTAAAATTTTAAATGTAAATATTTGTTTTAATAATCTGTTTGTGTGGAGAAGAAGCAACTTATGAAAAAAGGTTGCGAATGAAAAGAGTAAAAATAAAAGTGAGCAGTATGTAAACCTCTTCCCCCTTTTTTTTTGTGCACTCGTGCAAGAAAAAGTCATTATGAAAAAAAAAAAATTTTAATGAGCACTACTACCTGCTACTGAAATGGACCACAAGTTTAAGTAACTACTTATGGTCTTACAGATGACTCTAGAAAAAAATAAAAATAAAAAAACAAAAAATTTCTCAAGTGCATTAAGATTGTATCTAGAAACAAATGTATATTCACACAGTTTCAAAGAATAGCTGAATAAAATTGAAAGAAATAATCGTAAGAAAATCGCAATAAATATATCACTTTATACAAGTTGACGTGAAAATTAAGTTAAAAAGCACAAAGCGATAAAGACGTTAAAGCAGCACCTGTTTACGTAATATACAATTTTCTTTTTCATTCTTTTTTTTTTTTTCATATCTCATAATATCTTAGAAAAGCTTACGGTGCACAGTTGGTCGAGACTTTTTCCCCGAATGATAAATGGCATCCTCGTATTCGCTTCTCGTAACGAGTCGTCGCATAAAGACGTAAATCGTAGGTAGACTACAAACGCCTGCGTACTTAAAAAGTCCAAAGCCACGTGAGTCGTAGACTTTTATTGTTAAAGGAGGATAGTAAATCTCCTCTTCTGGCATTTCCTAAACATTATTTTGTTGACATTGAACAAAAAAAATTTTAAAATCAATTTCGAAGAAAAAATTCTATTTGAACTCACCAAATCAACGGTAACTCGATTTTCACGAAAGTTAGAAAACTTTTTAGCATTTTCCATAACCTCAGATTCAACACGTGCACCAGCACATTCGATTACAATTTTCGGTTTAACCACCGAGGCGTAATACAAGCGTTTCATATCGCGTACACCCCAGAATATAATTTCAAGTCTACAATTTACCATTTTTGGTCTTATTTCTTCTGGTATGCGACGAATTTCCATTACGTCTTTTCCTTGATCTTCTATATCCTTATCGCTCACCTTTTTACATAAAATCAAACGATTATCATAAATCTTTTGTTCAATTTTTAATTAAATTTTGAGCTATAGTAAAAAGTAAAAAGGAAAAAAAAAGAAAAGAAAAGAATGCCATTCACGATATTTTTTTTTTCACAGCAACGTAAAATTTTCTTTCAACGAGTCCTTCGTAAAATTTTTACATCGCAGTCAAATGAATAAAAGAAAATACGATTGCAACCCTTCTTTCTTTTTTTTCTCCCTTACTACATACTTTTTTTTCTTTCACAAGATGCTCCGCTTTGAAAATTGTATATCAAACGAAAAAGAAAAAAAAAACGAGAAAAGAAGACGATGCCCTCAAAAAAAAAAAAAATTCTTCACACAGTATTCCCCCCTTTTTTTTAAATAAAGTGACACCAAATTCCAAGCTTGCACTTAAAAAGCTCTCCCTATACATTCCCTTACACAAACCAACCCATACACGATATGAACACCCAAAGAAGAAAAAAGACAAAGCCCATCGCTACATGAAAAGAATCTCCAATAGCATCCAGGTGCAATAAGTGTAACACGATATAGAAAAGCGCATACATAAAAGCTTTCTTCCAACAAAAGCTTTCTTCCGAAAACCAAAGTACATAGAAGAACGTAAAAAAAAGCTCTGTGTGAAGTTTATATAGAAAAAAAAGCTTCGTGATAAGATCTTCTCTATATGCTATGTAGCGTTAAGATAAATCGGCTAGAAAACCTCTAAGAGCTCGAGTGCGGCTAGTACAGCGGCACCAAAATCCCTCGTAGTAGCCGACTTGACCCCACTACTACTAGTAGTAGTAGTACCTATCGATGTCTGCTCGAATTTGTGCCAGTGTAACTTGGCTGGTATATCCGGTGGGGAGTACGTTTCCGTGTTAAGCTTGACCACTGGTTGGACTAGACATCTACCGTATAGTTGTAGACTATTCTGTCCTTGTTGGAAAGAGATGGAGAACATATTGAGGAAGGTTAATTAAGGAAGGTATAGTGGGATGTATATATATATATATATATATATATATATATATATATATTGGTCGTTTTGTTTATATGTGTGAATGTAGGTTGGTAGATGTTCTGGATTTAATGGCGAAGGTTGTATGAGATTTGTGGTTTTATGATGTAAGGTGAGATTGGGTTTTGATGAAATGAAATATTCTGGGTGAGAGAATTTTGAATTAAAATTAGAATTTTCAATTATGTCTTTGTTAATTTAATATTTTACGAGTTAATATATGTATATTATAAGGTATGTATTTCATGAATGTGATATCTATCATTCTTAATGGTTTTGGAACCGGCTGTGTATGTTATATGTAGTTGATGTATTGAAATGCTTAATTTTAACGGAAACCTAATTGTTTCAAACTGACGCTCTGGTGATTCTTTAAATAAATGAGCTGGATTGCTATATTGCTCATGAGAATTTAATTGATTGTATTAGTTTTGATTAATTGCTACTTATGTGCCATTTGTATGGTACTTTAAGCTTTAAATCAATCAAAATATCTAGTATTTAAAGAAAAATTGCTTTAATTAATTTTTGAACGTAAGTCAGCATTAAACGTTCAATTCTTATTTTTTTCTACTTTTCAAAAGTATATATTTTATAGATTTTTTTTTTTAAGGATGAATTTATACACATGTCATTTGTATTCTCTTCTCTAACATAAATGAAATAAAAAAAATTTATGAATACTTTCCTTAACCACTTTTTTATGAAAAAATATCAAATAAATCAAATTTAAATTTAACATTAGATTTTCAAACTTACACCAAAATCCCTGTCAAATGCTTCAAATACGACCTTCGGTGGGTTATTTTTTATGTGCTCACGTGACCCGTGAATGTCGATCGGCGGAAATGTGAGTGTCTGATCCCATAAAGGATCAAGTGTCTGTTTGATGACCTGGTGGACACAAGTTGCGTACAATCCGACCGTGTGACAAATAATATGAAACTTACTTTGAGTAAATAGTAGGTAGTTAGCAATATTTTTTTCTTTTTTTTTAGGAGAAAAGGAAGTTGTGAAATTTATGTTTTGGCTGGTAAAACTTTAGAAATTCTGGTTGCCAAATGTACACCAGAAGTCATATTTATAATTTTATTGTTAAGTAATAAGAAATCATAAAATATTATTTTCCGTAAAATAAATCAACTGGATTAATTCAAAAATACCACAAACACACATTCAAAAAATAAAAAAAATATATTGTTCCTGTCATCTTAGCTTACGAGTTGTTTCTATCTTTTTTTATTTTAGGGAAAAAATCTACCTTTGTAGACATAGTGTAACCTCGAAAAACGACCCTCACCAACGGATCAAATAGACCAGAGGAATCCATACCAGGCTCGAATCTCCCTTGAAATATATGAGCGCGCAGCTGGAACTTCTGAAATATTACAACGCGTTTACATTTTCTCTCTATCTTCCTACACTTTATTTACAAGCGCCGAATTTTAAATAAACACGAGGAAAAATATTATCTTTTTTTTTTATCAAGATAAAAGCATAATTTTTAATAATGATTTATTAAAAAGATAAAAAAATTACTATTACTCTTTTTTACGAGTAATACAACTTTACAGAAATGTATAAATTTTATTTTTAATACTCGTAATAATATTAATAAATTAATGTCATTTCTACGTTAGCAAGTCATCGAGTGGAAAATGCTATAAATGTTTACAAGCAATACTGTAATGTAAACTGGTTTTAACATCCCAGGATGCAATTGAAATTCATTGGACTGCACATGTGATGACATTTCCGCGAATACAGAGTCACACAAGAGCTCAGTAAACGTATTTGCGGTATTTAAATTGGAAAATTATTGACTATTACGAGTAAATGTTATTATCGCTTAATTAGTATATACTAATACATTACATTTTGTCTTTTGTAAAGATTAATATACCCTAATTGCCTATTTTAATTCCAACAAACAATTTTCATCATTAAAAAAGAAAAAACTACAATTACTCAAAGAAAAAAAAAACTACTTTTAATTTAGCAAACTCACCCTAGACATCTCATACTCCAGAAGTCTCGGAAAAGCATACAAAGGTTCACCAGACTGTGCCCCAGGCAATGTATACCCAGGTGGTAAAGAAGCCCAACATACACCTGAATACTGTACTTTACCTAACCATAAAAAAAGCTCAAGCTTGCAAGTTGGTCCATTCTCACGATTTGGCCTTCGCAGGTAAATATTGAGTCTCTGTCCACAATCAGGTCCACGTTCCGGCTGCTCTTCCGCGTAGAGTAACCGAGCAGCGGGTAAACGAGCGTAAGCTAATCGACGCGTGCCGCTTAGCAGCCAAATGAAAACGTCAGGTAAACCATGCTGTGGCTGTTTCGAATATAAATTAATCATTATCCGATCATTTACATTTTAGCAAAAAAAGCCTTAACTCACGTTATCGCAAAGTGCGCGTAGTGTGCGTAGATGGGTATACGCATGGAACATAGCGACTTTAAGAAAACCATTATCCGCAAGCTCTCCATTGACCTTGAGTCGACGCAGTACAGTCTCGACCTCAAGTGCGCAACGATTTAGTCGGTGACGGTCCAGTATTGTTAAGCTTGACGCCTCAACGCGTCGACCCTCGGCCATGTCTCTCAGACACTTGAGGTACCCTTCGCAATTGCGGCGTAATACTCGTGTTGCTTCGTTATATGTTACGTATGCTGTGGGATGCTCAACGGCTATTAAAGTTTCGAGCTTTTCAAGCTCGCCTTCCTGTGAATGTATGGATTTGAATTATTTTGATGTGATTAAGATGTATGTTTTTGGATGAGGTTTAATTGATGATTTTGCAAGTAGTAATTACGTTGTCAGAAACTTTAAATTTTGAGTAGTGATTTTGAAAGTGTGTAGAATTGATACATTAATGCGATTGCTTTCAAATAAGATTTACGAACTATTACAACGAGTTTATTTTGGTAGCTACACGTTTTATATGCTTGTCACGTAAAATTCTAACTTGACTAATTAAAGTTTTCGTCTAGTCATGAATTTTCCAGGTAACAAACTACCTTCAGCTTTTGCGAGAATGAGAATCAAAGCTCTCAAACGAAAGATATCACGTGCTCTATTCCTTTTTCCGGTTTGAAAGACGATGAAAGCTCTAACGTCGTCTTCTTCGTTGTCTTCGTATAGTGCTAATACTCAATTGACGAGCTGCTGAGGAAAATGCAATTTCCTTTTAAACTTTACCCGGAGATTCCTCGTGCTTTTGTAACAAATGGAAATGTTCTCGACTTACATTTGATGGAGTATTGATTGTTTGAGTTTAGTAGACGTTTAACTACGTTTGTAATTTTGACTACTAATAAGGTAATTTAAAAAAAAATGATAATTATTTATTAGTTAGCCAATGTTAAATAAGATTTTGAATGGCTATTTGAAAAAAAAGCTCCAGTGGCATATATAAATTTATAGCGTCAAGAATAAAGAGCTTTTGGGAATCTTTTCTCTCTAGTAAAGTGTCAAAAGCAATCATATAGTTTTCAGGTACTCTCTTATTCTCTTTCTTTCTCTCTCACTTAGCGTTCGACAAAACTGGGTCATACATGTATATAACACTAAACGATAGATATACATACAACTAGCATGTATAAAGTTTAACCCATTATTAGGTTTCATCTGCAAGCTTTACTCACTATACAAAATTTTTCACGTAAGACGAGCGTATAAGAATATTTTTAAGGAATATTAATCGACTTGTTTTACTTTAAATAATTGTTTCGTAAACTAATGTCATTTTGATTTAAAAAAAATATTACTAACTCAATAAAATTTATCTTTGAAATTCAATCCTTTTAATCTATTGCAAGAACTGGTTTATAAAAGATTGACCGAAAAGCTCATATCAAATATTAAGAGTAAGAAAAATATAACCTCAGAAAAGCACACAAACATATACACAAGAAGTAAACTATCGCAAAAAAAATTTCCTCGTAAAGTGGAGAGAGGGGGGGAGGTTTAGCTTCTCTCGCTCTTATCTCACTCCCAACTCTCATTTAGCTTTCTCTTTCTCCTGCAGGCTGTACTTAAGTTAAGATTTGCCGCATTTAGGTCGAGAGTCGCTCGCGCGCAAGACGCGTTGGTCGTCGTCGTCGTCTCGCCTGGTGCGAAAGAGACGTTGTGTAATATCCAAGCTAAGATATTTGCCCTGCTAGCTTTATTTTTTTCTTCTTCTTCTTCTTTTTATCTTGGTGAATCGCAAGGATATAGCTTTGATAAAATGAGACGAGAATAAAAAAAAAAAATAGGGTGGACTATGTTTTGAGATGCTTTTTTATATTTAATTGAGAATGACGGTATATATATTGAAGCTTTGAATTGATGCTGGTGTGTAATTTTGATGAAAACACTTTTGATGGTTTCGGACGCGAAGTGGGTGATATTTTTACGAGCTTCATCTTTTGATGAGTTTCAATTTTAAATGGAATATTTCTGTTGGACGTTTTGTGTGTAGATGTGTATGAAAAGAGAGTAAGATAAAGATACGTATTTTATCGCTTTAAAATTTTATAAATAAACGCGTCAGATATTATCTTTTTTTTTATTTGATTTTTTAATTAAAAAATTGTAAATTTTGTTGCTGCTTAAATTACTTTTAGAAATATAATTGTTATTAATTATAAATAAATAATTAATTTTTTAAAAAAATAAATTCAAAAATTAGTTGCAACTGGGAAATGAAGCTAAATAAATGCAGAAAATTATTTAAAGTAGAAACAGACGAGCTTATAGCAAGACGTAAAGCAGTTCTACTTGACATGAATAAATAAGAAGTCTAATTTTACATTTAAAAAAATACGTAATTTTATCAACTCTTAAAAATTAAATATCATAAAAATTTACGTACAAGATGATCCGTTATAAAAGTTAATCTATTTTCACTTCTCATACGCCACTCGGTATTCGGCCACCGAGACTTGATAAAGACACAGGGTTTTTTCGCATCGATTGGCACGTAGTTGTATTTCCCATCTAAGCTAGCGACAATTTGTGCCAAAGTATCGCTATGGCTATCGGGACTCGCACATCCAGTAGGTGGTGCTAAAACCGTAAACGGAAGTTTTTACGTACCCAAGAGTATTGAGTTTTCTTAAGAAAAACTTTTCGCTTATTTTTCCTTTTAGCCAAGATAAAACAGTGTTTATCAAGCTCATTTTCTTGATTCTACGAATACACTAGTAGCTTAATTCAACCTTCTCGATCGAATTAGCTTCTTTACAAAGTTAGAAAGGGTCGTATTCTAAAAATAAAATTCCTATCCCAGATAATCCCAGAGTATTTCATCTAAGAAAGAAAGAAAGAAAAAAAAGAACAACGACATCTAAGGAAGAAAAACAGTTAATCAAAAAAACAAAAATTTTTCCATCGACTAAAGTAGCTAAAGATCTCTCAACATAAAAGCAAATAAAGCGAATTGCCAACCGAGTAGTTTAACATTTACACTCACCCCCTAACGGCTCGTTGTCGCTCTGACTCTCATCATCCTCTTCTTCATCCACTTCCCTATTACCCTCTTTCTCTCCCTCATCGCAAATACGTTGGTGAGCAGAGAAACGTCGGTTACCAGCATTCCCAAGGCTTATCTCGAAACTGACCGATTTGCCACGTGGCAGGAGACTACGTTCGATCATGCTTGCATCGTATAATACACCTACTAGTAGATATTCCTCGGTTCTCCATAGACTGTTCTATATAATGTAAATTACTTAATCGATTATTTTAGGGAAAATGAATTTTTATTTGAATTAAATTGATTTTTTTATTATTTTCAATGATCGCCTCATAAAAGTATAATTTAATTTTGCATTCTATGTAATAATTTGAATGTTAAATCTATTGGGAAATGGTATATCTAAATTTCATTCTAATGAAAAACAGATGAAAAATTTCAATTGAAATATTTTGGCTTGGTGAACGAGAAGTTTCAATATATATCCCAAGAGGCTCTTTTTTTTCAAATAACGTAAGATATTATCGAATGCTATACGAAATTGACTTAAAACGATTCACGCCTCATACATAAAATTCTATCGTAAAGCTTGAAAGAGATCTTTATTAAAAAAAAAAAAAAAGGAAAGTAAGAAAAAAAAAATTCGATGAAAAAGTCGCAAATTCTTTAAGGTACGAAAGTTACTTCGAATGGGTGGCAGAAAGAAAAAAAAAATTGGGATTACGCAGTGGAATGCCAGTGCTCAGATGCTTTTCTCTCTCACACACACACACACACCAAGTCGAGACTTCGTAACGGAAGCCGCACGTATATTTCTCGACTTTCTTTCTTCTATCTATTTTTTTTTCTTTTTCTTTTTTTTGTCCTTTCCTACTCGTCCTCTTATCTGTTACTTTTTTTTTATCTTGAATACTACGTGAGCCAAGCGTAGTTTGTAAATGGAGGAAATGAGATTATTTATTTGAACTTTTAATATAACGCTTGAGGAATATTAACGAGGCGCTTAAAGCGTTGATAATGTTTTGTGAATTATTTTCTTTTTTTTTTATTTATATTTTCTGATAAAACAAATAGTTTGTTTGACAACGTCAAAAGATATGAAATATTTATCATTTTTCTTTAAATTGAATATCAATCTCAATATATTTCCAAACTTCATTTCTTTCCAACACTCTTATCCAATAAAAAATCAATCTTAATCAAACACCCAGTATCTAAAAAAATCACAGCAATTTGTCCAACAAACCAGACAAAAACAAAACAACAGCATCAGTATAATAATATTACCGTTATCACGATCACAGTACAACATACGTTTTCCAAGCACGAATTCAAGCGCTCAGTCAAGTATGAAATTCGTGTTTGTGTGTGTATGTGTGTGTATTTACCTCGATGATACATGGGGCGTTCTCAACGTGTACGCCTGTAGCTGGTCCAGTAGACGCCTCCGAGCGCTCGATTTCAGTACGTAAAGTGAACAGTAGACGACCTCGATAAATCGGTTCGCTGGTTATGTCTTCGCCTTCGGCTGAGTATAGGTGAAGGAAGGATGGGCCAAAGGTTGGTAGGTAACCTGTATTATATATTATATGGAGATATGGTGATGATTTGTGTGGGTGGTTGGTTTAAGAAATTGATTGTTTGTTTGTTTGGAAATTATGTGGGTGTTGATGTGATGATTGAATTTAAAAATATTTATTGAATGTGGGAAGTTTAAGTTGATAATGTTGTTGTTGAGAATAAGTGAGATATATAAATATTTAAACGAAAATAAAATTTAATAACGCTGAATTAAATTAGATTTTCAAGGAGATATCGATAAATGTCAAACTGTCAATTGAAAAAAAAAAATCAAGATTTATTTTTATTTAATGTACGAGAAATATAAAATCGATAAAAATATTTTTAAATAAATTATTATTGATGATTGGTGATAAATTAATGATCGACTTAAATATTTCTATCTATAAATGATTTAGCTTTTCAAGAAAAAAAATAATGTGAAGGCTAAAGCTTTGAGTTAATTTTATAAAGCTCAAGATATAAGAGCATATTATCAAAAGATATAAATTTAAAAATGCAAGATAAACAGTTGTTAACAAAAAAGCACTAAACCACATTTTCAAGTAAATCGAAAAATATAAGGTATAGAAAAACAAATAATGAAAATAAAGGTAGGAGCTACCTTAAAGAAAAAGAAAAATAAAATAAAAAAAAGGAAGTCTAAATCGTTGAAAAGCCCGCGGTACCAAAATGAAAAATCCAACGTCTTTGTCTTGCCAAAGTTTAGCCTATACTCTCTTTCTCTTTCTCTATACACTTGGCCATCTTTTAGAGCGAAAATTCCTATCCAAAGCGGGCCTTTTTACGTAATTGGACTTTGCTACCAGTGTGCAGCAGCAGAAACACCACTACCACCACCAGCCGCTATTTCCAAGTTCTCAATATAGGTATGGCATTGGCAATAAAATGCAAGCTTGAATGTAGCCACGAGTCTTAGCCTTCTCTTATCTATATATACACATATATACATATAAAAGCTAAAGGAGAAAAAGCTCTCGCGTCTGTAAGAGCTTTTTTTTATCCTTATAACGGAAGCTTTTGGGAGGCGTTTATAAACGACTGCCCTCCTAGTTCTTTATATTTTTTTAGACATTGTTCGCTCGAATGATGATTTTACTTTTCTCGGACCAAAAGAGACTAACAATAAGGTAGAATAAGGAAAATTATATTGTTGTTGCACGAGTATAACAAATGTATTTAATGGACGAGTTGTTTTGTAAAGACAACAACGAGTTAAGTTTGTTTGATAATTACTGTGTAGCGAACTACATGAGTATAATAAAGCTGACCTTTTGTGAAAGCTTGTGCTTTTGTATATTTATTATTTTTAAATTTGACAGTAAAAATTTCATTTCTTTTGTTAATTTTCCTTCTTGATTGTTTTTCTACAATTTGGAATTTTAATAGCAAAGCGAAAATCAGAGCATTCGAGAGCGATAAATGAGTAAAAAAAGAAACGACGAATAAAATGAGAAATAATGCAACGATGCGAGAGATAAGAAAAGCATTCGTGCATAAACTTGCATATATCGAAGGATAAATAAAGAAGGATACGATTTGTTGAAATAAAAAATACAAGAGTCATGTGAAATTTTTTATCTACGTCTCATTTAATAGGGTAAAAGTGCATTGGGCATTAAGTTTGTTTAATTATACTCCAGGCACCGATCTTCAATACCTCGTTTTTTTTCTACTTCTTATTCTCTCTCACTTTATTTATAACTATCGAGAAAAAAGAACATTGGCAAATACTAAAAGATTCATTTTATATAGCGAAGACGATAATTTACCAAGGATAGTCACTTAAAAAATCGACTATTCGATAGCAAATGGCTTTATTCTTTTTTTTTTTAACTCCGCAAGAAACAAAGTTCTGGAAGATAGCCCGGATTTAGTTGATTTTTTTCTTCTTCTTTTTCTCTCATTTTATACTTCGAAAGCCAAGTTTGTAAGCGTTTTCTTCTTAATCGAGGAGGTTTGGAGTAAGAAAGGAAAAAAAAAAGTTTTCCACAAGTTCAACTTGTCTGCGTGCAGACTCGTTTAGAGATGACTTTCTTTGTTTTTTATCCTTACCTCTACACTTTCTTTTTCTTTTTTTTTTTTTTTTAGTGGTAATCACTACATTAACAGAGTGTTCACTTTAATTGTACTAGATAATTTTTTTTTCTTCAAGACTTTTCTATTGTTTCTTTTGTTTTACCTAAGTTTTGAATCTTTTCAAATTAAAACTGCTAAGAAATTATTAAGAAAAGATGGTTTTTTAAAGGATCTATTATACTTTGAAAAATAGACATAAATAAAGAAAAAAAAAGCTCTGAAAAAATGTAGTTTGGATAAAGTTTTTACTTTGGTACTAAATTTTAAAGAATCCACCTGCAAGATTTTTTCGGTTTAAAAGTGAAAAAGGGTCTTAACTATTAAATCCCTTATAAATTCAATTATATTCAAGCGACTTTTTTGTGGATTTTTATTTAAAAGTATATTGTAATTAAAGGTTTAATTTGTTTACTTGTTTTTTAATGCTTTTATCTATTACAAAATAAAAACCAAATACCAAGTGTAATTAGTGCAAAATTAATTGTCTACTATCCAAAATTTCTTTTAATAATCCTCTTATAAAATTATTTAAACATTATTGAAAAATATATATTCAGCAAATTTAATTAATCAATACAATTACACCCACCATATTCTCCAGAATTCGAGACATCCTTAAAATTGAGGACATAAGCAGCAACGGTATCAGATCTCCTACATCCACTGCCACCTTTACGTCGTCTTATCGCTATTCTGGCTCTGTGACAGAGCGGAGGAAACATTTCCCTGAAGACGAGACGTTCGTTGAAGCATGGATTTGTGGGACAGCCACAGCTCGTTGATACCTAGATCGTATATATACATACATAACTCAGAATACAAGTTGTTTCGTAATCCGTAAGGACCAGAAAGTGTCCCGGATGACTGAATTGTGAGAATTGAAAGTTGCTTTATTCAAATTTTTCTGTGAACTTGTTGGGGTGTTAAGCATCACTAAAAGGTCGATGGATAAACGTAACGTCGTTATGATTTTGCAATTTAAAAACGACGCTTTCGTTTCTTGATTGAAAAGTTATACATTTCACGGAAATATACAGCTTGGTTGTATTAATAAAACTTGCGAAGGAATTTGATTAAGGAAAGAAAAATATTGGAACTGGCGATCGAAGAGTGCTTATGAAAATGTACTATAGATAAAGCTTTATTGTCACAGAGGTGCAAAATTAACATTTGCACTATTGAAACGGGTTTATGTTTGAATACGATATATAAATATCTCAACGAGAGAGAAAGAGAGAATATTCGATAATGATGTAAATGCGAGAGAAGTGGAGCGCGAGATAAATTGAATATTGAACTTAAGTTTTATCCGCGGAAGTTTATTCGAGATTCGTGGTTTGGATGTATTGCTTAAGAGAGGATATTCAGAATGACTTTAGTCCAATTGAAAAATGATGTTAAAGCAAATTACGTTTGTATACGCGAAGTTAAATTTTTTTTTCTGTCATCTGAAAAATTTAACGTTTGACATAAAAAATAAAATGGAAATATAAATGTATATCTGCAAGATTTTTTAGCATTTTTATTTCGTCAGCTATTGTTTAGTTGAGCGTTAAATTTTTTATATATCAATAAATAGACAAACTTCAAAACCCTTACGTAAGACTAATAAAAATTTATGCTAAATAAAAATATTTTTACAAGTCATGGAAAATATCAAATAAAAAAAAAAATTTAATCGCCGTAATGCACGTTACGAGATAAAATAAAATATACTATATCGAGAACTGTGACAGCAAAAAAAAAAAAATAAAAAAAAGGAAATAAATTCGATATATTTTCAATACCATTTGTGGTTGTATGACGTAATAAAATAACATATTTTACAGCTCACTGAACTAAACATTGTAAATATCGAGCAACACATCGATAAGTCCAACAAACATAAAAGTAGTTATATATCTAAAATTTCCAAATATTCATAACCAACCTTCATCCCAGCAAACGAAACACGAACTTGATAAGGTCTTCCAGTACGTTCAGGTAAATCCTCAGCCCTATGTATCGTAAAGACGTATCGCGCTTGAAGCCTAGACGCGAAGTGACGAGCATCACCAAGAGGTAGAAGCAAATTCCTGCGAATCGAGTTCACGTTTACATAGATATATATACATAACAATAGCTCTCATGCAATCAAGTCGATATCGATTCGTTAGAGTAATTGCTGAGGAGGATAGATGTTAGCTGAGCTTTTGATTCTGTGGAGGGGGGTATGTATCAAGTGTATTGGGATGTTGTAGATCTTAAGGAGGTGGTGTTAAGGATTTTCAGAAATGGATCATTGATTTGGTTAATGTGAATGGATTTGAATTGGTTTTCTTAGTAAAATAGAGTAAGGAGTTGTTATAGTGGTTGTATGAGTTAGATTTGTGTCAAAGTAGGAATGATACGATACTGCTTAATTTTACGATACGGTACTTGTTTTAACGATCGATTTTGATTAAGGTACTTTGAGCTTTAATGTTATTCGTATAACATAAATTTAAATTAGTTGTATTTTATGGACAATAAATTTGTATTTAAATTTTAAAAGAAAAGGGTTTTAAGATAAAAAATAAGAACAGTAAAAAAAAAAAATGCAGAAACTAAAAATTCAACATCTAATCAACAATTTTTAAATATCACACCAACAACCCACCTCAAATCATCAAAAAGTTCCATACTTTTTCATTACTCAAAAATGCCACTATTATAAAAGATTACAACACTACGTTATATCGTAACGGATGAAATATACTGCAAGTGAGTAAAGAGTCACCTGTCGCGCATCTCTAAACGTCAGGCCCGATCAAACCGCGCGTCAGTCAATTTCCGGGCAAAGTTCCGGGTCACGCGGGTTAGTTTGCGAGTTAGATATAGGAAGAAAGGGAGCGAGAGAGAGTTATATAGGGTACATGCCAGTACGAATCGGAGCTTGGTTAACGAGATGATTGATCGGGAGTGACGAGGGAGTTGCGATTAGAGAGCACGAACGAGATAGAGAGAGAGTTTGGGGGAATGAGGTAGAGAGCGTGATTAATGCGCTGGTTCGAGCGATGTAGCGCTCCGATCTCTCTCACTCCCTTGCCATGCATTTTCAGGTATAGGATGAGGAGAACGAGGAGGTATATATTCACCCTTCTATGTCGTCGTCGGCGTCAGTCTCGGGTGGCGCGTTGTACTTCTCGCCTTTGGCGTGTACTGCAATGTTGCATTTGACGTAACCTCGCGAACCTGCACTTGGATCCCGAGGGCTAGTCAACATTGCCCATTTGTGGTAATACTGACGGTCTGTTTAGATGATGTTGTAAAATTATATGATTACTTAAATGACGGAGGAAAGAGCGCATGTAATGTTGTTGGGAGTATACCTGGTTGGTCCCAGACTGTGGCAATCTCGAAACTGATGCTGCCGTGAAACTTATTCCGCTTTAGACGGCCTACTAGGTAGACTGATATTTCGATCTGCGTGTTTAATAGAGTTTCCAAGTCGCATGTTAAGTCGAACACGAAGTACTGTGTAGTGTGTATGTTGAGAAATAAGGGTAAGAGGGCAATTTATTAATTAATATGTATTATGAAAATAATAATGTTGTTATTATAATAATAGAATTTTTTTTAATAAAATAAGTTATAAATCTTAGAGGTGATAGAAAAAAAATTTAGTACGAGCAATTGACTTTTGTAGAATGGAAATATTTAATTAAATATACAAACAGACCTGCTGATCAGAAATTCAAATGATTTTTCATTTAAAATTCAGCGATAAAATGTAATAGATGCAAAAATTTCAAATTGCACATTGCAACAAAATTTGATCAATTTTACTTATTCTCACAATATAAAATTTAATTATTTTAATTCAATTTATCTTACGATAGAAAAATATACATTACACCACCTTTTCTTAATTCGATTAAAACAATCGGAAAAAAACAACTTACTATAAGTTAATCCAAACATATATAAAATGAAAGTAAATGTTAGATGATCAAACAGTTACGAAGCTTACTATCACAAGTATAAACAAACATAGTACTCCCGCATGAGTTTGGAAAAGTAATTACAAAAATCTTCTCAAGAAGAGAAAACTTTATTTCAAGGTGTTGTAAACTAATCAGTTTTCAATTAAGCTACACACTACTATATACACTGACCCTAACCCTTTTACTATTTACTCTTAAACGCACCTCATTATAATATGGATTATCCGTCATTTTCCGCACAACTGTCTTTTTCTTTCGATTTCCTACACGCACGACAACCAACGGATTGGTATTTGGCTCCAGATGCTTCGCTTCGATTATCGTAACACATATCTGATAAGTTTCGACTCGACGACTGCGACCCATGGCCCTGTACTAACCAAATTTTTGCTGAAAGCACACGGAGATACATATTCTTGGTTAAATCGAGAAGATAAAACAAGTGACTGTTTATAAATAGAATGAAAATATATGTAGTTTTTCAAATTTAAATGCATGTAAGTCTGACGATACTTTTTAAAAATTTTCTAATATGCAAGCCATGTTTTGCAAGTTTACAATGCGAGTCTGGATGCAGTGTTGAGCAAAAGATATGCAAAAAGGTTCTCTTATATTGCAAGCTCTTTTTCTCCCTCACTCTCGCGATTGCAACTGCTGATTGGGCTTGTGCGTAAAGAGGGGATGTATAAATTTTAAAATTTATTTACTTTATCAGCTGTTTTTCAATTAGTTGTAAAATTTTATTTATTCTTATCTTTGCTCTGTTACGAATATATATTTATTTATTTATCATTTTTAAAAAATTTCTATTGTTATGTAAATAAAGTAGGGTGAGGATAAATTTTATTTGAAATTCTTTATGTTAATAATGTGAAAATTTTATGAGCTTTTATTTTATTATGAATTATAATTTAAAATTCAGAATTATTTATATGAAATAAATTTTTATTCTACGCATTTACTTGAGCGTATTTGCAATTAGGAAAATAATGTTAAATGTATAAATATCTTTCAAATTATGTTAAAAATGTGCAATAAGCTTTTAATTAATATAATTTATTTAAATACAATTTTGTATTATGTGCTTTTTAAAAAGTTTTACTTTAAAAAACCTATGTATTATTGTTTTTATTCAACTGCAAATATGTAATAACATGCACATTTAGTCTGTAATTTATACTTGTTTTTTAATTCTTATGTTGATGGTGGAAAAAATGTTTTGCAAGACTAAGTACAACAGTCAAGCAATAGCAGCGCCGCCGCCACATAGTTTTGGTTACCAACAAGATAAAACTTTACTATGCCTGCGTAGCTTCGGTCGGTAACTTACCGACCAAGTAACGTATCAGCCGCAGCTATTATAAATATAATATTTATCGAAAAACGAAAATATAGATAATTATCTTTATTTTATGTAAATGCTGTCTCACTTTTTCATAAAATAATTATGAAAAATGAAATTAAAAAAATAAAAAAATGCTCGTAGAATTCCAATAAAACGATCAATAATTACTTACAAACTATAACAATAAATACATTGGATTTTATATAATTACGATAAACATATCGCTATCAAATATTATCATAAGCTCATCAAGCTTATATCACCATCCCTAAACAAAATATTTAAACTCTCAACCGTTACTAAAAGAACACAATTTTACTATTACTCACCATTGTTGTCAAGTAGGCAGTTGCATGCAAAACGTTCGAAAAAGACGATTATCATATCTATCGCAGATGAACTCGCAGAACAAGTAGACACCTGTTATTCTGGTATTTCCCGAAATCTAATTTTAACCGGCACAATCTAAAATCAGTCCTCTAAAGTCATTAATCACTCGCGGAATAAAGAGTCGTAAAAATACACAAAATGCAGTCTAGCAATCGTCTTTGCAGATGCTGCTCAAGTCCTTCCTTATGTACATACACGCCGATAAGCCGACATACGCCTACCTTATAAACTCACGGTATATATAACAATGCATTTTGTTCTTTTCGTCCACTTGTACACTCAATTCTATTATTTCCAATTATACACAACACTGCAGCAGTCACTCGCGCACTGATATCCTCTTTGTATACTTAACTCCATACTTTTAACCGCCAAAACAAGTTCACACACGTTAATACAAGGATGAACTATACACATACTTAAACGTTGTGGCATCCGAGCAGTGTGATTTATCGAAGACAATGCAAGTATTACCTGCAGTGTGGATTTCGCGGCATTGCGAGTTAAAAACCGAACACGTCGAGATATCGCGACGCGAGTGCACAGTGCAACTATAACACATACGCTATGTATACCTATATACCTATATATATATATAGGTATAACGATTTATTTGTTCTCGGCCAATTTGCTCTCTCTGACTCTGTCGCGCGCGTAAGAGGAGAGCAGAGGAAGATCTCCAAAGTTATAAGACGATATTCGGCGGTATGTCTAAATTGGTTCGCGAGTGAGAGAGAAAAGAGAGAAGGGACTCTCGAGACACACACACAACACACCTGAAGGGGGCAAGTTTTATATATAAAGGTGTCGATTGTGAGGTTATAACGCGCCGACTGTTGTCACTTCACTCGTTTTTTCCTATCGGAATGTGCGCGAATTTATTGGCTGCAAAAGAGAGAGAGAGAGAGAAAGAATCGCGGGACCGGCGTTGTCCGTAGTCGTCGTCGTCGTCCCCCGGGTACTCGATGCAGCAAGATCGTTCATCGATACAGGCACCGAGGGGCCGCTTGAAAAAGTGCGAGAGAGATGCTGTAAGCGTGAAACGGGTAAGTTTCGCCTATATGTATATACTTTGGTCTTTCTTTTTTTTTTCGAGTCTTGTTGCTTTTTTCGGGAAAAAACAGTTGACGCGAGCGGCGTGCGACAAAGAGACCTGGTGCGATCGAGAGAGGATACATATATACTCTTTCTCTTTCTTCTTTGCACACTTGCATGGGAACTGAGTTCTTTCTTTTTACTATGTTTGCAGGCGTTGAGACGGATTTTGAAAGCAGATATAGGAAGTTATACGTTCTCTTGTCAGCAATGTGCGTTTCTACCCCTAAGTCTACGTCGTAAAGGTAAGCTTTTGAAGTTTTTGATTAATATACAATACCTATATATATAGCGATGATTTGTTATAAAAGCCAAACGTGTGCAATTTTGTTATGTGCAGACGAAAAATTTAACCTGTAAATTTTTGGGGGTGCAAAGCGCCTTCGGATACGTGCTAGAAAATAAACATTCGTTAGGACTTTTTATTTTTTTTTTGCTCAAAAAGGTGTATGCTCTTTTGGGATTCTATTTTTTACGTGTACGTTGACTTGACGACTTTCATCGTGCCGCGGTAGATCAGGTAGTTTTTCATTCGTAGATTTACGGTTCAGAGAAATTTGTTGATGCACCGGTAAAACTTGAAGTAGCTTTCTAGGTGGTTTTAGCTATTTTAAAACTTGGTAGAGAAAAAATAAATAGTTAATAGTTTAATTTCTTTAAAAGAACGATGAGGATTTATTTAATTAATTAAGTGTTATGTTGTGAACTTTAAAAATGTGGCTTTGATAGAAACTCCCAACTACTG
>JAPYZE010000798.1:0-30518 GCA_030522805.1 Leptomastidea abnormis
AAGGAAAGATAACACAGACACAAGAGAAAACACGTTAGGACAGGTCACAACACGAAGCGCGCACACGTCCGTTCGGCTCGGTGGCCGGAAGCGGAATCTTAACCTCAAACATCCCATTATGAAAATATTTGTTATGTTACAATATTTTATATAATATTAATTTATGGAATGAGTTTGACTATTAAAAAACTTGCGACGTTACGTACTGTACAGTACATTAAGTAGAAAAAAATCAATATTAATTGAAAGATGGCACTATTTCTTATTGTACCCAATCAAGAAAAATAAATTTTAAGATAACATGTTGTGACATGTTAAAACAATCCATATTGCAGTTTCATATTTTTACATAAGCCTTATTTGACACTATTGAGCATATTTCGGCATGTGAAAGTTTTCGCAATGACTTAGTCGACGAACGCCAGGAATCGAACCCACAACTTGTAGATTATGAAGCCAATGTCTGTCGACAAAGCTATTTCGTGACTGTAATAAAACCTAACGCAGATTACAGTATTACGAATTCATGTATCGCTTATTATTGATAATACTTAAATTTTAAAAATAGCTCGGAAGTTGATTAATAAAATGATACTATGATACAGATTAATCTGTTTTGATAGTTCTAAGGTCGCCTTCCGGAAACATTAAATGTTTCACCTAACCCTAATCATTTGAATTCAACTGTTTACCATAATTATCAATCATTCGTCAAATAATCTGTCGAAATTTTGATTAAAACATGAAATACTCGCATGAAGTGCGATGCAGCTATGTGAACAAAATGTACGCTCTTATGGCGACTCTTTTGTTCTTGCGTCGATGAATAAATGTTAAGGTTATGTGCGTTGGTTCTTAAATAGGCCAGATCTCCATCTTTGTTGTCAGCGGGTTTTGCGGCATCCTTCACACGACACACTCATAATGTAGGATGTGTGTGAAGTCGTATCAAGTTTACGTGTGAGTGACAGAATGTGAGCGTGAAGAGTCGCTTACGACCGCAGCGACTTCAGTCTGTCGGTGTTCCCCGTCGTGGCAGCGTCTCGGTCGGGATTAGACGCTTGCCGCGAGAGAGGATACAAGCACAGTGAACGTTATTTTTTTCTTTCTTTCTCTTTCTTGTGTGGTCAAAGTATCCGCAGTGAAGCTCACGAGTAGCACATTAGAACATCTGTAGCTCTACGGACTTAACCGTAAGTTGTGTACCTAAGTAGTGCAACATTTTTATTTTAAAAAATAATGAAAAAAATTTTATTAACGCGCGTTTAACCGATGGTACGGGGGTTCTAATGCGAGCGCGCTAGTGTCGTTAAAAGCGCTTTCCTAGCCCAAAATCGTAATAACTTATGAGCGTTCCGAGAGGGAGCAGAAAAGTATTGTGACTTTCCTTTACCGTTCCCCTATCCAGCATTAACCGAACTGAACTCGCCGCCATCTTGAGTAGCGTAGTGAACTACGTGCCAAGCCAAGGCGACCGCGATTTAACATATTCAGAAACTGTCAACTTTTTGGTTTTCAAACTTTTCCAACTTCTCGACTACGAGGAACATTGAAACATTGTTTCATTTTTTTTACAACCTGTTCTCCAGATTTTGTTCAATGCTCGCTACTTGAATTTTCTGCTATGTTGTTTTCTTATGATAAAATAAATAAATAAAATTATGTTTATTAATATAAAAAAATTATCTTCACTCAAAATTTATTAAATTTCAATTGGATTATCATCAGGAATTTAAAAAAAAAATACTTGTAATAATCATTAAAACTTAAAATAATAAATAAATAATAAAAGTTTTTTATATATTTCTTCATTTTTTTTTTTTTTTATAATAGATCAACATGGAATCAAACGTTTATCCTATTCAAAATCAATGCTAAAAATCTAGAGGAAATATGAAAATGGAAAAGCTGGTGCTGATAAAAAAATGAGGTATTCGGCTGTTCAGGAAGACAGCTACGGGGTAGGCTTGGGGCAAGAAACACCCCTCAATAATGTTGACGAAAGCATGATGGCTGCCACTGGGGACATAGAACCAGGTGGCGAGAGCGCCGTTGAAGAAGGCTCCATGATTTCCAACCTACCTCTACTTTTTGCCAGCGGGTATCCAACATCTTTGGAAAAAATCTCACTGGTACATAATAGTTTATTAACAAAAAGACATGAATGTCTAAGAAGCTTTTAGCAAAAAAGTGCTTTTAAAAATATTATTTTACAATGCAGCCAGAATTAGAACGGTTTATTACATTCATGGTCCAATGTTCTCTGGGGCCCGATTCAGCTGAAGTGGTACATGAACCGCAGTGGTGGCCAAAAGAAATCAAGTTTTCAATACCATTACTGAGGCCCAAGAAAATAAACGAAGTGAGTACTTTTAAAATTCATAATACATTTTGTTTAGCTAATAATTTAAAAAAATTGGTAGCAAACAATACATTTTAATTTAAAATTTACTCAAGTTAAAATTTTTTTATTTTATCATTAATATAATTTATTAAAATTTCTGTCTAGTTTTTTATTTGACGGGTTCCATAAAAACATTTAGTATTACTGTTAAAATTAAATCTCTATTAAAATAAAGCCCTTGTGTTGACAGAAAGTGCTTAGAAATCCTTTTTTAAATAAAAGATTTTACCTCATACTGAAGGTACTATATCACTATAAATTTATAGTTAATTTAATTTATATTTTTATATCATACCTTGGATTTTTTCTGTAATTCAATAAAATATAAGAATTAATTTTGTGTACGTATATATTATTAAAATAAATAATACTTTAAAGATTTAGCAATTTTTTAAATTTATAATAGTTTTTCCATTGATAGGAATTTAATTTAAAAATAAACTTAATTTATAAAATGAAATTAGTTCTGTATTTTAGCTGAACAATGTTTTTAAATTCTTGCTAAATCATAAGAAATTATAAACTTGCTAATTTTAAAAGTTCTGTGTTGAAAACAAATTATTTAAAAGTAGGTCACTTTCCTACTATAGATGAAAAAATTGACAAAGTTAGACTTGAACAAATCTAACATTCTCTATGTGCTTCTGAAATAACCAGTGTAAATTTTTTTTTTTTTTTTTACCTATGATGTTGACCCTTTGTTTCTTACCAAAAGTTGTACGTAAGCTTTTTACGATAAAAATACAACGTAAAACTTTACGTAAGAACTTACGCAAGCTTTTTACGGTAAAAGTACAACGTAAAACTTTACGTAAGAACTTACGTAAGATCTTCGTTGAATTTCTTAGAAATGTTATGTAGGATTTAACGTTTTATATGTCGCGAAGTTTCCAGCGCTATTTCATCGTAACTTTGATTTTTTTTATTTATTTTTATCAAATTTAGAATAAATAAATTCTTTTGAACGAAGTTTTGTTCTATTAGGTATTAAAGAATACAATCAAATTTTCAAGACATTTTAAGCTATCATGTAATATAAGTTTGTAATAAATAGAAAAAGCTTCTTCTTTGAGTAAGCAATATTATGACCATTTTTTTATTTTTTTAAGGAATAGTTTTCTTTTTATACTTTATGCTTAAAGCTCGGTTTTACACACCCTCTAAAAATGATATAGATGCAAAACCGAGCTTCACGTGCGTCGTCTCAAAATATATTGTTTGATATGCGCAGGAGAAATCAATTTCAGTCTTGCATAATTATTTTTGCCCCGTTAATTTTTCTAAACGAGTGCGAAGAACGCAATTTTGAACACGTGAACGATTAGCGGCGCGATTACGCACGCAGTTAGGAAAAATAATTTTACTGATGCATAATTTTCTTAATATTAACTTTACCTATATTCAATTATTAAGAAGATAGTAAATCCGTTAATTTTGATGTTTTAATTGACAAACTGAAAAAAGAAAAAATTGAAAATCGCAAATTGACTAAATTTAAAAAATTATTTTTTTTGTAAAAATTCTTGTACTTATATTATCAATGCTGTAGGATTTAGCTTCTTTTTATGTTCCCGCTGTAAGTCGTTATATTTGACCTGATACCTAGCACCGTAAGTGGCTTGTATTTGTCCGGCTATAGGTGTAATCGTGTTATCGCGGTTCGGGTATAATCATCACGGTGTTTACATACATCTTAACCTCACAAGTAAAAGCCACTTTCGTTGCGAATACCACCATAAATATGACGACTTTCGACACAGGTATGAAAAAAAAAAAATATAAAGTATGACACTCGGGCTTTGAGTAACCACTTCATTGCCAGGGTCTTGTTGCCTTTGCCTTCTCTTCGGCTCGGGCTTCAATACATACCCGGTTATCAAAGTGGTACTTACGGCACTAGTAGCATAATTTACCGAAAGTAAACAAAAATTACCAGTTTTATTTTTATTTTTATTGATTTCATAATACACATTGTGATGTATGATTATGATTATATTTCAGAGCTACATGGATAATCTAAAGAAACTCGTTTTTCGGTGCTACACGTACCATCGAAGTGAATATCTACTCCGTTTTTGTTCTTACTTAGCGCAATATCCTCATGATAAGCTGGAATACGTTAACAATTGGGATTCAACAACAAGTCTTTATCTTAAAACCACGGGAAAATTACTTGTCACTTTTCGAAATGAAAATATGGTAAGTTATTTGTTAAACTAATATTTTTGAGTCAAAATTTATCGTTTTTCATTAAATTAAATTTTTTTTTATTTCTCTCAATTGTACACCAGATGTTTTACTTAAATAAATATTTTTTAGAACTATGACAAAAAAAAGATAGTAAGTCCAAGAAAAAAATTGTTACCGGTGAAAAAATCGAAAGAATATCCTTCTCACACCAAATGTTTACGACGGCGATCGCAAAGACAAGCATCTTCTCCAGCAATGGTCGAACCACCTACATATGACATTTATCTCTGTGACAACTGTGATGCTGAATTCATTGGCTTACATCAAATGAAGGTACGTTTTCAAAACTTGAATATTTATCAATATTGAACTTTAATATTCTTCTAAAATATTAATATTTTTGTAAAAAAAATAAATTCTTGTATTTATAATTTAGGAACATGAGAAGCTCTGCTACCATGTAGAACCAAGGCCACCAACTCCAATAGACCTTGAAGAAGAACCTGAACTAACACAAGAACAATTTATGGATTATTTTCTTATGAGATCAAAAAATCCAAGTGATTCTCATGGTAGCCTTCATAGCAAAACATCAACATTAGACAATAGCTCTCAGCATCGCAGTTCGTCCCGCATACGTGGCTCTATTAATTTAACTCGTTGTCCCACGATACCCTTTTCATCTCCAGCTGGCTTAGCACTAGCCAAAAAGTCCAAAATGATGACTGAAGACATACAGCAGGAACGTCTTGACCGAGTAGAAAGGCATTTACATGCTCCACCAATAGTTGCTGGAATCAAGCCTAAGTGGCTTACAAAAACTTATGAATTTGATAGATGGTCGGTGTCGTATAAAGCCAATACTCGTGATAAAACAAATAATCCGGAAGAGTATGTTCGTCTATACAATTTTAATTTCAGTGGAAAACCTGGTAAGTTTTTTCTTTGATGTATGAACTGAAAGGATTTTGTGTTGAACAAAATCCAAGTATCTTTGTATCAGTCTATTTTTTTCTAATCAAAGTTATTTTTACTTTTTCAGTTTTGGATTTGCGGTCTCAATTGTTGTATATTGCTTGTAAGCCAATCTACGTGATGATGGAGCAAACATCCGATGAAAAAATTGAAGAGCTGAAACGAGATCCATCGAGGTATAAAAGTCCAGAGCTCAAATTACCACTAGTCCGACTGAGGTTGCCCTCGGTGGAAACAGCTCGCGACCCTCAGCCTGGCGACGAGTCCAATCCTATAATTATAGATCTTGAAGATGACGAGCCGCCGCCACCGCCGCCACCGTCGTCGCCGCCACCTCCTCCACCACCTCCATTGTCACAGCTTCCACGATTTCCGGTTCCGACAAAGTCGCCCGCAGTAGCCACAGTCACTCCTATCATGGCCCCGACTAATCGCTTTCCTACAAAATCAACATCTACCAAACCCAGCAATTTAAAACGTCCGAGACCCACCTCACAATCTCCAGATAAGTCGATCATCGTAGTAGATCTTTGCTCGTCAGACGAGGACGAACAGGGACCGGTAAAGAATGCTGTAAATATGGATCTTATGCATAAGAGGAAAAGCACGAAAACGACAACAACGACTGTGAATGCATCTTCATTGGATATGTCAGACTTCCAAAATCCAATACTTGCGCAGAGCCGACTCTACAGCGACAAGCCTTGTCTTTCCCCAGCTGACTCTACCACCAATTGGCTTATGAATCTCAGTGTTGATAGCGCACAAAGACGCAAAAATGGTTTTCATGAGCATGCAACATCGGTTTTCAAGAACATACCCTGAACGAATATTACGAATAGGCTTTGCGCAAGCCTTGAGTTAACTAGATTTTAATCAATCGTAAGCCTTAACGTTGGTATCCCAACGTAAAGTGGCTGCACAGCCTAAAGTGGCACTACAGATTGACCGCCAATCTTCGGAAGCGCGATCGTTATTTATGAGAAGAATCGTTGCTGTTATTTCGTTTTCTTTATTTTCGAGCAAGCGGATATACATGCGTGTACATAAAGTTAGTTAATTTAGAACATTTTTAAATAAACATTCGTAAGTATTTCGTTTGTCGCTATGGCTGGACCTGTGTGCATGATTGTAAACACAAATACCATGACTTATTGTTTTTTTTTATTTTTTTTTTTAAGTTTTATTTGAGTTTAAAATAGTAGAAAAGAACAATTAAATTAAAAATTTCTCATAAATAAGGTAGTTGCTTTTAAAGTTTTGGCAATTATTTATAGATTTACAGATATGCTACTTTGATTGATGAATTGCAAAAATCATTGTCTTGTTGAGATAGTATGGAATAATTTATATTATCTGGAAATTAAAAAAATAGTACTCTGTAATTATTTGTAAACAGAGTTATAATCTTGAGAGATATGACTTCACGTAGTTATCCAAAATAACACTGTACAGATTATCCAGTATCCCTTTTCTTATTTCTTTTCTTCCTGTAGCCACTTAAAAATACAAATTTATTCTTGTCAATGATTACAAATTTTTTATGTAATGTACATGAGACTGCCGCTAAAGTATGAAATGATTAGTTTGGTTGTTTAATTTTGAGTGAAAGTATGTGTCCAGCTCTTTATATCGAATTAATATATAGTGATATCTGTGAAAAGCGAAACATGGAAAGGACTTTTTTAAATAATAAAAAGCTAATTGCTTGATTACTGAAAAATTTGTTTTTAATTAAGTTTAAAGTAAGCTAATGTAATACAAAGAAGAAAATAGTAGTGTGAGCAGTGTCAGATACAACTCAAAATGTGTGTATGTGTGTATTGAAAAGTATGTATAAACCGTCAAACGGAGTTGAGATGAGTAGATTTTTCACTCTCCATATTTTTATATAAATTTTACTTAATGCCGAATCGTAACCATTGCGTCTTTTGCTGAAATTTTCATTTTCATGGAAAAGTTACCGAATGCTTTTTCATTTTGTCGGCCTTTGGTTCATTTAATTAGCTCTTAAACGTGATTATATTTATGAGTTTGCAATAAGAATCGTGGCTCAAACAAGAATAAATGGCCTTTCAGTTTCTTTAACTTGATGTTATATTTTTTTATCATATACTTTTTATTCTCACTATAAGTAGAGCATTTGTTTTTATTTAAGATTTCAGTCATCTTTAACTCATGGTTATAGACTCAAATAAATATTATATAATAATAAGTCTAAGTAAAAAAAATTAATAAAGACTGGTAAAGTTTAAAAAAAAGTTTAGTTCATTTAAAACGTCTATACATATACAATTGTCACAAACAAGAAGAATAAAATTATTTTGCATTTTCTTTTCTTTAATTTTAAGAAAATAAAACAAAGAGGCATTTTCAAGTCAACGTTTTAAGTTGTCCATTGCGCTATTACATTTGCAATAATTGTAATCGGATCTTACCGCGCGTGCGATGTGGCCTGTTGGGTTGGATCACATAGAATAGACAAGTTTATTATGTACTTTGATCAATGCCAACTTAAAAGTAAAACTAGGCTAGATTAACTCTCGTTTAGATATATATTATTAAGTTGGTATCAATCAAAGTATCGAGTTCAAACTCCACATGCATCTGTCCCCTATGTGGTTCAGTCGTGTAAATTCGTTAAAAGCGTTTTTATTTTACAATATCGCAAAAGTTTTCATGTCAATGTGAATGGGAACTTATGTTCATACATTATTAATTTCATAACATACGTCATCATTTATGTCTTTTAGTTATTATAATTAATAAAATCATAAAAAAAAGTGATAATAAAAGAATGATTATGATTCCGTAAATACACACATTTTTGAGGTTATGTTTTTTCTTTGAGCTGTTGTTTATGTCCTTATCGAGCAAAAAATACAGATTGACATAAATAAAAAATTATAAGGAAATGGCTGTAGTAATTGAAACTACTTTAGGTGATTTTACCGTCGATCTTTACACCGACGAAAGACCACAAAGTGAGTTGAACATTTTTTTACTTGAACCTCATACTTTGCAGTATATTTTAGTTAATTTTAAAATCGATTTTTTTAAAATAATAAATCCGTAATTAGTATGTGATTAATTATCTTTACCATAGATAATATTTTGGATAATTATTATCCTGTTAAATATTTTTAACACTTTACATTACAATGTATGTTTAAGATTATTAAAAAATTTAAAGTCAAGGTAGATGAAGTCGAATTTTTTGAGTTATTTATTTTTAAAATTTATACCTTTAGCTTTATTTTAAAATAAAGTAATTTCTTTTAAATATTGGGCAAATTATAATACTTTATTTTTGTTTAATTATAGCATGTCGCAACTTTTTAAAATTGTGCAAAATCAAATATTACAATTGGAATCTATTTTTCACTGTGCAAAGTAATTTCATAGCACAAACAGGAGATCCTACAGCTTCTGGTAAAGGTGGAGAAAGTATCTATGGTATTGTTGTTGGAGAAAAGGCTCGTTTTTATGAAGCTGAAAAAATGCCTAAGATCAAGCATGATAAAGTTGGTTTAATATCTATGGTTAATTGTGGAGACAACATGTTGGGATCACAATTTTTTATTACATTAGCTCCTGATCTGCAATCACTTGATGGTGAACACTGTGTATTTGGAGAGATAACTGAAGGTCTTGAAATAATTTTTAAATTTAATGAAACAATTTGTGATGTGGATCATAGACCTTATCAAGATATTAGAATATCGCATACAGTTATATTAGAAGATCCTTATGAAGATCCAATAGGCTTGGAAATACCAGATAAAAGTCCAGAACCAACGAGAGAAGTTTTAATGGTAAGTTGATTCTGTAATATCTTTTATTATGTTAATAAAATTTTTATTTGGTTAAAAATACATTTTTTAAAACATATATATAAATATTTTTAGAGCGATCGAATTGGAGCTGATGAGGTAATTGATGACACTGCTGGAATGACTGAAGAGCAAATTATAGAAATACAGAAAGAAAAAGAAGCAAAAGCTAGAGCAACAATTCTTGAAATAGTTGGTGATATACCAGACGCAGAAATGGCTCCACCAGAAAATGTTCTTTTTGTTTGCAAATTAAACCCAGTTACAAATGATGATGATCTTGAAATTATTTTTAGCAGATTTGGAAAAATTGTTAGGTATGCAATATTGTAATTTACTTCATACTTTTCTAAATTTAAAAAAATTCTTCAATAGCATAAAAATTATACTTTATTTTTATTCCACATATTCTTATAAAAAATATTTATTATTATAATTTTTTAGTTGTGAAGTTATCAGAGATAAACAGACTGGAGACTCTTTACAGTATGCATTTATTGAGTTTGCAGACAGAAAAAGTTGTGAAAATGCATATTTTAAAATGGATAATGTTCTGATTGATGATCGTCGAATTCACGTAGATTTCTCGCAATCTGTAGCCAAGATGCGATGGCGTGGAAAAGGAAAAGGTATAATATACTATAATGACGATGAAAAAAGTAAAAAGGATAAAACCAAGAATGATAGAAGAAATAAAAATGAAAGAGCTCGTAGTAGATCGCGAAGTCCAAGGAGAGAGGTCACAAACAGGAGTAGATATGAGTCAAAAAAAGATGATAGAAAAAGGGAATCATATAATAGAGATAAACGAGAGAGAAGTAGGAGCAGAGAAAAGAAAAAACATACAGAAAGGAGAGATAGAAGTAAAGAAAGAAGAGGTAGAAGTAGAGAGAGGAGTAGAGATAAAAGTAGAGAAAGGAGAGCTAGAAGCAAAGAGAGAAGTAGGGACAGAGAGAGGAGTAGAGATAGAAGACAGTCAGAAAGCAAAAAACGACGAAAGTCAAGGGATAGGTCAGAAGAAAGAAGTGGACACAAACGCAAACATAAGCATAAAAGTCGATGATTTTTGTGATTGTACATAATTTTTTATAAATAGTATTTGCTTAAGCTGTAAATCCGACTGAATTTTAGGATGTTATTTTTTACAAAAATGAAATCAGTTTTAAAATATTTAAATCAAATCATAAAAATTGGAAAACAAAATACGTTCTTTTTTGAAAATATGAACGTTATGAATATTTAAGTGTGATGAATTTATTTACAATAAATAGAGTACAAAATAAAAAAATGTTTACAATCTTATATAGCTTAAGTATTTATTTATAAATCGTTGAATTCAATAAAAACTAAATTACTCTGGATATTCTATACTTAACTATTAACAGCTCTTTCTCTATACAAAACTATCGCTAAGTTTGATTCTATATTGAAAAAAAAAAATTTAAATTAAATCAAATATTAATGATATACATAAACGAAAATGCGGTTTTGGAATTGATTGACAAAAACACTCTGAGCCCAAAAGATAACTTCTTTGAAGCTTCATAAGGGAAAAAGGCTATAAAGTGCATGCGTAGAATATAATTGTTTATTTATCCTCTCATCCATACAAATAAAAGCAGCAATTATTTTTCACCTCGTTTCCTTTAATCCGAGAATAAGCACCATCAAGTCTTAATAAAAATCTATCATGCTTTCGAGTAAAGAATCGTTACATGTCAGTCGACCTCTCCTATTGCGAGAGGAGGATGCGAGCTTACGATTACACGAATATACACGAAAGTACATAAATAAATTCCATTCTACATCGTTTTTCATCAGTTATAATATATTAGTTTTTCTCATCTTTTCTTTTATCGTCTTATTGTTAAGTCTGTTTTATTTGATATTTATCATCTTGACTTCTCGCCCTCTTTCTGTTTTAATTTGAAGACTCATTTTCAAGAGCTTTCTCAAGAAAAAATATTTTTTAATGAATAAACTTATGTTGTGTGATAACTGTTTCTTTTTTTTCTTTTCTCGTTATACATTTATAACGTATATTCGAACTTGGATAATTTTCTTGGGACTTGTAAAATTAGATTTACCTGCTCGTTCAAAGAGCTTGTATTTCAATTTATTTTTTTCAATTTTGTTAATTTTAAAGAAACTTTGATGAAACACATTATTGAATGTTTTAAATGAAATCCAACGTCAATTATGCTTCAAATTGATTTGAATTTAATCTGCAGTCTTCTTTTAAAGATGCACGAGAGCTTCGAAATAAAATCAGTTCTTCCCCGCTTCGTGTATAAAGTAATCGCATTATACACAATCTGAGCCAGATTATACAGTCACGTTTAGAAAGTCTTGGAGATAAATACTTATACGCTTACAGTACACAAGTATCATAGTTTTTTTTTTGTATTATTTTTTTTTTAATTTCTTTTTTTTTTTTTATCGCGTATACAGTAAATCAATCGATCAATATCCATCATCATGTGGATATCGCATATTTGTTTCTTCTCGCATATTTAATACGAGTTTGTCAATTTTTTTTTTCTGATTTAACACGTCGACAATACCACGAAGTCGAATTTTGCTGAATTGCACGCGAGATTGTAAAATCGCATGCAAGTAGGAAATTCAAATTGATATACATGTGATTTAATATTGAAATATATGCAGACTCTAACACTCGCTTTCACGGACGTTATTTATTCTTTTTTTAATTTTTTTATTTTGTTTCTTCACATACGTGGAACATCGACGCTTAAGTTTGTTGATTAATTAATTATATATTGATATTACGACGGGAATAATTAATTAGAGTGCAGTCGATATAATTATCTGCTACTAAAACGATTGATTTTTAAACAATTATTTCATCATTTTTTTTAATTAATATTTCATAATAAAAACTTGGATTTCAAATGTATTTGCAACAAACTAATTAACTTCAAATGAACATATTCGTGACGGAATGTTAATGATTGAAAAAAATTTTTAATATTCTTATCAATTATAAATGCCTTTGTAATAATTTGAAAATCGTCATTTTACATACAACAAACAGTTTAATTTTAAACAGTATTCAATAAAATAAATCCACACGATATATATCTATGAAGTAACAAAGCTACTGAATATTATCTATAAATATATAATAAATACCTGATTATTAAAATATTCTTTGTGAAACATTGACCTTAAATATACAGAAGCCTACATATGACAAAGAAGACTGGACATTTAAAAAACGTTCATCCGAACTAAGAGTCTTTGATTTCTCATTATATAACTTTACGGCGACGAAGGAAAAAGTAAATATAGTTTATCGAACGTACGAAGCGAAGCGATCGCGTTTAAACAACGGACATTATGACAAAAGGGATTATGATAGTCGACTTGAAAATTTGAATTTTATTATTTTTGTGCAATATAATTGTAAAAAAGGTGCAGTTTTTTATTGTACTTTAAATATCTTCATATTGGCATGATGTTTATATAGAAATAATTTATATCAATTATTATTTTTTATTTTTTTTCTCAAAAATATATAATATTTCACCACAACTTTGTTTTATTTTTATAAGGAATAATTGTAAACGCTATAAAGCAACTATCTCTTTTCTAAATTGCAACATTAGCGTCAGTCGACTTTCATACCACCACTTTAAGATAGGAAAAATGAAAAAATTTTTATCCTTTTTTTCAAATGTACCCAAAATTGTACTGGATCTTTAATTATTAAAAACTATTGACTCTCCTCTCCTCTAATTCTCCCCTCAAAAAAAATAGTACTGCACTTTTAATCATCTTGTACACACGACCACATTACAATTGATATTTAACAACTGTGTTTACACTCGACATTTATGTCTTTACAATTTAATATATTTAGTTACGTTGAAAAGCGGAAATCGGGGAGTGGCTTGGTTTTTTTTTGAGGGGGGGGGGGGGAGTTGCGAGAGCTTGGATTTACAAATTTTTGTTATAGGGAAAAAAACATTATCGAGTCTTGCGGAAAGCAAAGTATGTACTTGCCTCCTCGTCGTATAGTCGATGCGATTCTCGACTAATATATCTATAGACACGTATTACATATGAAATATTTGTCGAGAGATTGACTTTTATATATATTATAATATATTTAATGTATAATACGACTTTTTATTTGACTCGAAGGAACTATTAAGAGTCTACGTATATCGGTCTTGTTTTCTCCATTTTTTGTTTGTTTGTTTGTTTTGTTCTCGATAATTTTATTATATTTTAATTATCTTATCTTATACAACATGTCAAAAGGGGAGCAAGAGGAGAGGGGGTGTTTTTAGAAATAAAAATAAAAAATTTGGTGCAAGCTCAGCTTTTGGGAGATATGTGATACCGCTTTGCGCTTCGGATTTTTTGGGTCAACCATATTAATATATATAAACGATTCTCGCTTCGTACTGTCCACTGTGATATTCTTTTTTTTTTGTTGCGGGATTAAGTCGCTTTACGCTTGCCTTTAATTTTTTTTTCTTTTCCTTTATATTATTATAGGCAGGATCGCGCGAAACGCCGATCGCAATTAAAAATCTTTTGATAATTAAGCTTACACGATTGGCGAGTCGTGTGTCTCTCCAAAATCTTCCACATTTTTACGCTATTGATCATAAATCAGCAGCTGTCGGTCCGATGTTTGTCTTTGTTAAGTTTTTAGTAGAGCAGACGGTGCTGGTAACCTGGATAAGCTCTTGAATTAAGCAGGATACCACTTCGACCGCCATAAGAATCGTAGTTCTGCAAATAAACATTAGAAATTGAGCAATTTTATATGTCTGACCAAACTTGGTCTATATCTACTTGCTCATTTTTTTTCTCTTTAAAACTTATTTATAAATTTAAGAAAGAAGAATTATAAATAATAAAATAATCTCACCTGTGATCGCTTCCTAGATACCATAAACCTTTTCTCAGGTGGATAATAGGATCCATGTACGCTGTAAGGAGCAGTGTACTGTGGCGTACCATATTGCACACCAGTGTCATACTGTTGACCTACACCGGAGGCTCCTCCAGCATATTGTTGTCCTAGATACGGATCGTAATAGCCGTAGGGCCTGTTCGCGTGACCAAGAGCTGCTAATTCGGTGTTGAGCAGTGGCTCATTGGCAAAGTATTGGTGCTGTTGGGGATAGCCTGATGCGGGATTGTCTAGCCAAGAGTTTACTAAAATGAGTATAAGGTGGAATGAAGTGAGAATGACCTGACATCTAAGTTTAATTTATGATAGTTACATATGTATGTGTCTTACCACTAGGATCCTCATCGTCGAGAATCATGTTAGAGTTGTCATCAACTGTTTCGTATTCCTCGTTGCCATAGCTCCTCCAGTTTCTGGAAAAGAAGCAAATATCACTTATAAATTACCAGGAGAGTCAAAGAATTTTTTTTTTCCATGTAAGGTGTTTTCTACGAAATACTTCTGTGAATAAGTCATAAAAGGATATATAAGGTTGAATTAAAGAAGTCAAATCTCACCCTCGATTGCGGAGCTCGCTGTCGTAAAGTGAAAGCAGGGCGTAAAGCTTATCGGGGTCGACGTCCAATTCACGCTTGTAACGAGGCTCTGGATAGTAAGATGGCAGGCTGAAAACAGGCAAGACGACGAGTTTTGGTAAATTTTTTATGATTCTTTCGAATGAAAAAGGGTCTCGCGAGGTCGAATATCTTTAACTCGTAAAATACGTGACCTCTTGAGAATTTTTTCTGGGGTTAAAAGTAAGGAGGATAGAAATTTTTAGTAGGAATTATTTTGATGCTGGTGGAAGGGATCGATATAAATGTTTTCTCATTTTTTTATCAAGCTTTTGTTGTAGGATTAAATTTCTTGATTTATTTGACTTAAAATTAATTTAAATTTTAATTAATTTCAAAAGCTTTAATCCTTTCTTTTTTTTTCCTCATAACTCAAAGTCATTAATAAGTCATAATTTTATTAGCATAACTCAAAGAAATGTACACTGTACCAACTATACGATTGTACTATTTATTCTGCAATGCGCAAAACTTATATACCTTGGATATATAGCTATACATATAATATCATTCAAAAGTTGCAGAAACTCTACTACCATTTAATCTAAACCAACATTTATTGTGTACGCCCAGGCAATTTAAATTTCAAGTTTAATTTTCTTCTATCCCCATATTAGCTTACACAAATATATCTATGCATATAAAAGCTTTCATTTAAATCGACCAAATATTTAGACTTGTGCAACGTAATATACGAAAAGATATATTTGTCTAACTTACGTATACGAAATTCGATAATAGCTATCATTATTATTCAAATTAACACCATTTTTAAAAATATACTTTTATTTCCAACTTTTTGAAATCCTATTTAAAGTAACTTCAAGTTAACTTCACCTTGTTTCCAGTAAAGTAACTATACACTCGTCCTAAAGCAATTCATCTCAGCTTTAAGCTCGATTCCCATCACGTTTCGCTGTATACCTTTACTCTCAGTACAGCTTTTTACACACGTGTCCTATCATTTCTCCATCTCGTAACCAAGCTCCAAAGCTCGAAAGAAAAAGAAAAAAAAAGTCTTCCCTCTTCTGTACTGAGGAAATTGCAGCAAGAGACTGTTTGCTATAGAGAAGGCGAATGCCCACTAGAGTACCTGAGTACACATACGTATACTTGCACGTTTCTTCAACACACACGAGAACACCACCTTTCGTTTCTCTCTCAAGCTTTTTTTCTACTTTTTTTTCCCCCTTACTTTAGCAGCATAGTTCCTTTGTTCTCCTCGAGTATATATATGTTCACGTAAGAGAGATGTATATGCTTTTGGCCTTTGTGCGTTTTCTCTACCCTCAATCTTTTGGCCACACAGTATATGGGGGCTCTACTCTCGCGTTGAAATGACGCTTTTTCCTTTTCTCGCAAGCTCAAGCTCAAGCTGCTCGCATGGCCTTCTCTTACCACGATCATTATAAAGATCTTTGAGCTTGCATGCGTGTGTACTTCAAAGACAGACCTTTGCTGCCTTTTAGCTTTTGCGTCTGTGCTATAATAGTCAAAAAATGTTTAATTTGGTTTCTACCTATATTTGTGTATAGTATAGACTTTATTATATTAACGCTTTTAGCTAAATTAGAATTGCATTTAATAAATTTAATTAAATAGTTATTTTACATGTTATTAATATATAGAACTATATATATATTCAAATATTGACGAGCTTTTAATGCCAGTTTACGCAAAAGCCCATATTGTGGTAACAATATATATGGGATTAAGCTGCCATTCAAATTTACGATCTCAAAAGCTGACCTATCAACTGCAGCTTGGCTCTTGATATAATATAGAGCAGCATCTAGTACACTGCATTAATCTCCAATTTTTAAAAGTTTAAAGCCAGGATTGTGACACGAAATTCCCATCAACGAAAAGAAAGGTAAAAAAAGGAAAGAAGAATCAGTGTGGTACAACCGAAGATGAAAACGTGACCGCGTGCACGATTTTTCTCTTATTCCCCCTCCTCCTCTTTCCATCAGGTGCTCTGATCCTAATATAGAGCCGAGAGAGTCCTGTATGCGAGAGCTATGCTATATGCTATGTATAGGGAAGAGAGGATCGATACTCGCGAGAGCACCAGGGCCTTTCTCCGGGCTGCCAGCAGCCGTGTCAGCTGGGTGGTATAGAGCATCAGGGAGAGAGAGAGAGAAAGAGAGGAGTGGGCTGCCCCCGCTTCATGAGATCCTCCTCCTCCTCCTCGCGTGACCCACTTTCCACACGCGCTTCCATTCAGCTTTTCGTCCGATATGGTATATAGTTCTGGAGCTACTGCTGCCACCGCCCCACCACTTTTCTATATGTATACGCGATTCACCCATCCCTCTCTTCCTCTTATATTTTCCTCTGGACTACCCCCGCCTATAGCTAGGATCGTTTGGACGTGCGCGCGTTATAGTAGTGTAGATATATATGTAAGCGAGAGCGCGCGAGCCCACACCTACCCACCTGCCGCCCACGCTTGCCTTTCCAGAGCCACAATGTACAGAGACATAGGGACACGTTTGTTATTCCAAGAGAGAAAGAGAGAGAGAGAGAGAGAGCCGCACGACCGCGCTTTTCCCGCTTCCCTTGCGTCACACGCGGGGCGGTATCGCGGTATCGAGCGGTACTACCGCCGAGCTTACATGCACCTATATAGGTATACAGAAGAGGAAAGACTCTGAGAGAGAGAAAGAGGCTTATAGTTGCGCGAGAAAGAGAGAGAGAAAGCGGGGGTGGCTTAGTCGCGAGCTTAAGCGCGCCTGATACACTCTCCCAGCAATATATACAACGTATATAGATACATCGTGTCCTGGAGGTTTAGAATTGTGGAAGGGAGAAAAGAGGCCCGTTGACGTAAATTTTTTTTTATTCTTATTTTCTTTTTCTAGAGGCAGACGCCCGGACGGTGTTAAATGAAGGCACTCGACTCTATTTTTGGCGTAGGCAATTCAAAACGAATGACCTGTGTGTGACTGTAGAGTATAGTGTAGGACGTGGCCTTTTCTCCTATGATACTTTTTTTTCATGAAAGTTCACGCGGAAATATATGCTGAAGAGGTGGGCGTTTAAAAAAAAAAAAATAACTCGGATTGTATAAGGGCTGGTATTAAAGGCATTTTATGAGTATTTGAGGGTAGAAAAGGAATGTTAAAAAATGGAAAAAGTATATGGTGGGCGGGTCTACTTGATGTATAAATCGACTTTTATTATACTTGCTAATCTATAATGTTTAGTTAATAAGGATAGCCTAGATTTTGCGAATTATTAAAAGTGCATAAAATTGAAAAAATTGAATAAAAAGATGAATATTATGAGCTTTCGTATGTATTCATAAATTTGATAAAAAATAAAATTGATTGTATTTTCAATCAGTCAACTTGTCATCAAGTTACTAATCAGATTCGCAACAGGAAAGAAGGAAAGGAAGAGGCAAAAAAAAAATAGAAATGAAAAAGCTCGATAAAATGCTTATCTCGTGTCTGATGTCGAGAAAGACTAGTGCGTCATTAACTGCGCTCCCGTACGCTTCGAAGTACCATGTCGCACTTTATTCCCTTAGGAACAAGGTACCAAGGGAGAAAAAAAAAAGAACGAAACGTTCTTCATTTACTCGAGACATGCGACACTATACTGGTGTCGAGTGGAATTCCCATTAAAAATGCGATCAGAAGTTTCCATGCTGTATTTTCTCACTTGCGAAACTTGATTGGATAGGGAATAAAGCAAAATTTGTTTTTTTCTTTTTTTCATTTTTTTTAGTTCCGTGTGCTCAGCGAAATTGATTTACTATTTTAGCGCGTTAAAAAGTGATTCGTCATTCGAGCTATACAAGTCTGACGTCAAAGTACTTTGTTCAGAGAAAACTTGATGTTGAGGATGGTTGACGAGTCGTCTTTCATTTCGTATTTTATTTGACTTGTTTTTTCTACGTTGATCAATATTTATAATAGTTTTCCAAGTATCTCTCTTTATTATTATTAATTGTATGTCTAAGAATATAAAAAAAAAAAAAAAAATTAAATATAAACATAATGGCATTAAGTAGTATAGTTTATTTGTTTGTCCTTTGTATTTTATTTGACGTCATTAACCAAACTAATTAATATCAAAATAATCGTTTAAAGATCAAAAGTATAGGTTCACAATAAAACAAATTAATCCGTAATAACGATAATTATCCATTTAATTGGCTTGAAATATGTTGAACATTATATTCCACTTCATAAGCTATTTAATACCCAATAAATTGATCTATTAAATTCAAATTATAAAGAAGAAGAAAAAAATTCAATTAGCTTCAGCTTAATAATAGAGCCTAACAAATTAGTTCTCATTTCACAATCATTTATCATCTATTGATTTCAAAGTTTTAAAAATAAACAATATACACGTTCATGCTAGGCATCAAGAAATAAACGAAGCACTAGTACAAAAATAAAAAAAAAAAAGAATCGTAAATAATTTCACAGCCACCTCATTCGTGCAGCGATTACAGAAATGCAGTTCATTTTTTTTCACTCTAGCAAAAAGAAGTTGGAAAGAAAAAGTAAGAAAAAAAAGAGTCTCAAACCTCTGAGCTCTGGCGTAATCAAGCCAGTTATACAAATGTCGGTAAGAAATGTCGAGGGGATGGAAAGAGGTGAAAAAAAGGAAAGAGAATAAGCTTAGCCTGGAAATCTCCATCGATCGTGACTGGCACAAGTTCTCACTCTCTCTTATAACCTGGAGACCAACGCCCTCGTGTCCCTCCCTATAGTCATAGTCGCAACAAGACAGGTGCAAATGAAGAAGAGTCACACGATGCGACTCTATATTTATGCGGTATGTATGTGTATATTGCTCGAGGGCGCGAGCGGTGTAGCATCGATTTATGTTCTCTTTCTCGGACATCGACGAACTACTCACTCTCTCTCTCTCTCTCTCTCTCTCTCTCTCTCTCTCTCTTTCTCTTTATAACGATAGATCTACAGGTGGCTACTAGATGTGCTTTGTAAGCTGAACTGATGATTTTGACCAGCTTTTGGTATGTTATAAATTCGATTCGATTTAATCATTTGATGATGTATTCTGATACGTAGGTATAGAATTTATCGGAATACAAGTTAAGTTTTTAATTTTGTTAAATTTATGTACATTTAATTTTGTTATTTAATGCAAAATTTTTTTTTTGTTTGATAATGTAAAAGGTTTTTGTGAAAACTTGAGAATAGTATTAAATTTGTGAAATTTTAAGCAAACTTGTCAACAAGTTTTACGAATTTGTCGCTTGCAGACTTTTTTCATACACACATTACTTTCAAATGCCATGAGCAATATTTTATTCTTGCAGAAAAGTGAACTTTTTTTTTTCACTTGAATTATTGAATGATCATTTTATGTAGATTAAAGTGCAACCTTAATTTATTGCATTAAGCTTATAAAAAACAATTATTTTTTATTAAAATTTCAATTAGCATTAATAATTGAAATTCATTAATTTAAGTGTTCGAGCAATTTTATAAAAGGAATTAATGTAAATCTTCTCATTTTGAAAAAAAAAAAAAAAAAATACGTATTTGTAAACCATCAATAAAAGTATAAATATTCCTTTTTGGAATGTAAATTTTCGTTTAATACTGTAATACTTCACAGAATACAGATTTGGATTTATTTGCACAATTTTACTCGAGTTTTACAAATATATATATTTTCAAATGAAAAGTTAATGAATCTCTTGAATGGTTTGAAAATAAACCGTATTTGTGTGATTGCTTTTCCGTAACATTTGTACGTGCTTCGTAAAAAGTAAGTTTAAAAATATCTCTTTTTTTATCCAACAATTTTAATTAAATGTACTTTCAAAAATTCATCATCAAAAGCATCTCATTTCTCTCTCTTGCTTAATTTTGTCAATGTCATCTTCTTTTTCGCTTCAATAACGAAACTCAAAAATAATAGTAAATCGCTATAACGCGAAAAGAAAAGGTTGTAACATGAAACAGCATCATCAGAATCATCAGGTATTCGAAACGCAAAAGAAAATTGATAACCCGATGTGCAGGGCTATAATGATAGCAAAGGGACGAAGAGAGGTCGAGAGGAATCAAAGCGTGTCGCATCCGGCAGGCTTGAGGCATCGAGGTCAGAGTGTAGATATACTGATGTGGGCGTCGGGTATGCGCAGAGGATAGAAAGAAAGAGAGAGAAAGCTAGATAGATAATGGTTGCTTGCTTACCTCCTCTTGGGCTGCGAGAAGAAAGACTGGGTGGATGGCACGTAGGCCGCGGGGGCGGCTGCTGCTGATGCTGGAGCAGCCGTGCTGCCACTAATACCGCTGTTGGCTGGGTTGCCGATGACGATGCTTTTGCTAGTGGTAGCCGGGGGTGCAGCTGAAGCTGGGGTAGGCGAGTTTGAGTCCTGTGAACGCTTGCGACGGTCCTCCGCGCTTAGACCGCCGTAGTAACGGCCGTAAGATGAGCCGGGATTCAAATCCCAAGGTCCGCGTGGCAACACGTCGTCCATCTCGTTCACCAGGATTCGGCCATACCTGCAGCATAAAGCAGTATGTCTGGTGGTTGGCGCGCGTTGTATGTATGGCTGATGGAACGTGGTGAGCGCGCGAGAGGGGATCGATGTCGAGGCCGCGTGGGCGTCTATCTCCGGGAAACCGTGTGTGTCTCTCCGCACGTGCCGCAACAATTTATGGGAATTCGAGTTTCTTTCTTTTTTTTTTTTTGTCCTCCGGAAATACAATGCCACATGCGGATGATTAATTTGTCTCTCCGTTTTTCTCGACTGTGGTTTGTTTAATTATTTTTTCTTTTTTTGGATACATCTCTGATGTCTTTTTCAATTTTCTTTTTTTTTTTTTACTTTTCATCTGTGACATATTTATGCATGTATAGTGTCGGTATGAAGTATCTAAATAATAGAAGTTACTTGTGATTCGAAAACAAGTCAAAGTAAACTTTGAACTTGATTCCTTGACGTTCTTTATATTTGCATAAGAGCTCATACAGCTCGCTATTGACAGTTTTACTGAAAATTTATCTTATATATAGTAAGATACTCTATTCCGGTCGACGAAGCATCGAGAATTAAATCCTGACACGAGCGAGATTCAAAAAACCCTAATAATAACACTAACATGCATATAGAAAGAAGACTGGGCACCTCGATGTCTTTGAAGACTATTTTTCGAGGCCTTTTGAATAATCAAGCCTCTCAGTACTTGCCGATGTGTTATTAAGTTAAGGTAGAGTCCAAGAAGTAGGTATATAAGTACTGGAGTTTTGACGTCAAGAGCTTTGGAGAAATATATATATCTATATAGTTGCTTGCGCGTGTCCTTCGTCTGACCACAGCCGGGATTTTTCTACTTGCGGCTCAATCGTTCTGGTATGTATATCGTGTGCGAACACGAGCTGGACTCTATATAATATTGCTTCTCTCTTCGTTTTACCTTTCAAGCTTCGAACGTACATAGGTATTTTTATCAACGATCATTCACGCGCACACTACTTTATATATGTATATACGTTATAGTCAATTTATTTGCGCCTCGTATAAAATCGATTCGCGGACGACGTCTATTGATGTAACTGTCGATAAAGTATTTGTCGATAAAAATAGGACTTACACTATAATATGTTACATGACTATTCTAATATTCTTGGGTTAATTATACCAGCTTTTATATAAAAAATTAATTTTTCAACTTATTTTTCAATCCGATTATTAAAATAACTTGAAATTTAAATTAGATTTCGATTCTTTTTTTCTTCTTTTTTATCGGATTAATTTACTTCTGAAATGTGTCTTAATTTAAAAATGTAATATAGCGCAGCTTAATGCGATTTAGATATGCTCTACTATATAAGTATGGTAAATTTTTAATCAAGTTTTAATAAAAACTTGTAATCATCTTTCTGACTATCACATTTTTTTTTCCTACTCTACTTTTATCATTAAAAGCAAGCTTTTTCCATGTTATATCCTTTGTTCGACCTAAAAATATTTTTAGACCAACACATCGCCAACACACACACACACACACAGTTTTCCACTATCGCACACTGTAATTTTGCACGCTATTTTTAGTCAGAACCATTAGACTTTCAAATGCTTTAGCCTTATCTTTTATATACACCTGCTTTTCTAGTTTCTAAAACGTATATGCTAAAACTGTAAGCGAGATAATTAATGAAAAAAAAAAGATTTTACTGATATATTTTGATATCAATTTGCGTCTATTTGGGTTCTTATCTAAACATGTTTATCATCACTTTAATCTCGTTATCATGAAAAAATAACACATTCATCGCAAACAAAAGTTTGACAAAAACAAGTCATTGTTATTTAATTTTAAAAAGAAATTAAAAAAAAAATCGATCAAGTCTTAAATTATGAGCTTTCTAATACTTACGCGTAATTTCTCTCGTGCTGAGGCGCGGGTTGGTCCATCATGTAGCTACTTGGTAGAGCCTTCGGTTGACTATCTCCCTGTTGTTCAGCCTCGGATAGTACGGCGCTCACGTCCTCGAGACCTGAATTGCTTAGCGTTCCTGTAAAGTACAGCGAATGGGACATGCTTAGATTTCGAGGTTTATGATTATAGTTATGTAGTGTATATTGCGACGAGGTCAAGTGTGTATGGCTATTTATATGTCGAGCTTTTGCTTCAAGTGAAAATTATTTGGATAATTCTATATAAAAGCTTTTAAAGATTTAAAGAATTGAGTTTTAGTTTCGTAAAATTCAAGCTTTGTATAAAATGTGAATTTTGTTTTATATAAAATTGAAGGATATCTCAATAAAATTCGTGCAAAAAATTATATTACAATTATAGTTTTCTCAAATCAATTAGAGTATTGTTGACTAAAAAATAAGCCTTACTTTTTTCCACTGATGGCGTACGATCTTTCGCGGCAGCATTTCCCTTTGATTGGTGATTTTGCTGATTGCCAAACATTAGAAGCTCTTGCGATCGCTTGACTGTGTAAAGAGCAAGACAGTAGTGTTTGAAGAGTAGTAAGCAGTGTTATAGAAAGTTTATTATTGTGTTGTTTTTGATTATACAATGTGTTTTATGGTTTTTTCTTTTTTTTTTTTATATAGATCAAGCAAGTTATATATTTTTACAGATCATTCAATATGCTGGAGTATCATCGAGCTTTGTTTTTGAGCTTGATTGAGCTTGCAAAAATTTTTAAAATAAATAACAAAAATTATATGCATTGCCTTGAAAAATATCAAATGATGCTAAAAACAATCATATCTTAGCGTATGTTACATATAATATTGGTCTCACCTTTAGGTCTCGTTGTTTCCTCGGTCTTTTTAGGTGCATCACCAAGTCCAGCTGGTAGTGACTGGACTGCAACAAATAGTGCGCTTAGCGCAAATAGCCATAGCCAGTCTGACAGCATCTGTAAAAAAAATAAAATTTAATTTCGCTTTTTAATATAATATTATCTACGAATGCATTTAATTATGTATTGTGTAATTCAATTTTTTCTAAATCCCACCCCTTCTCACTAACAGCTAATCCCAGCTGCGCAAAGTTCTATTTTAATTAAATTAATTATTCCCACACTACACAAAGAGAAAGTAAAAGCTCTCTCTCTCTTTCTCCGCGTATGCATGTAGATGGCAATTAATTTCATAGCCGAGCGCACCCAGACCTACTTCGTATTCCAAGTTCTGTATACTCTTTGACAAGCCACCACCTCTCGCCTACAACACAGGCGCAACACACATTGTATTCGAGAACCACATCAGCAGCGTCTCAGAGCTTGCAGTGCCGAGACACAAGGCAAAGAGGCCGCACCATTAGCTTACCCTATACATATACATATACCTATAGACATAAGCAAGAAAGGGAACTAGCCACGGGCGTATAACCCAATTAGAGAGAAAGAGAGAGAGAGAGAGAGAGAGAAAGCCTTTAGTGCTACGTTCCATTAGGCCACATAGAAACTATATAGCGCAGGGGCTGGGGCGTCTAATTGAGTCTCTCTCCCTCTCGGACCTGCACTTAGACGCCGACTACGTGGTTTTTAGCATCGATTTCCGATCGGCCCCCTTTCTCTCCGATGTTGTCTAGGTCGGTTTTACTCCTAAAATCTAGAGCGATCACTGTCTTGTGTAGGCTTTGGACATATGGTTGAGCTTTATAGTCTAAGAACTGTTATTTTTAAGATAATATAATAATAAGTGAGCTTTCGGTGTTTGTTTGACCCTTTGAAGGATATCTCTTTCATTTGATTATGTGTTTGACTTTGGGTAGATATATATTGGATTGTTAGCGTTACTATAAATGAGCAGTAATTTAATTAAATGATTGTTATTTGATGCTTTTTTTTTGTTGCCGTCTGTTTCTTGTTATTGGAATGAAACTTTTAATAAGACTTGTTAGTTATAAAGAGATAGATTTTTCTTTTACTGGTATATTATTGCTTGAAAGTTAGAAAATGAAGTAACGTATTTTTAAAACTTTTGATAGAGATTTCTTAGGTTTTTTCTTTTTTATTCTGTATACAAGAAATTGCTCTGAAGTTTCATAAGCGAAGCAATTCGAAAAAACGTGAAATGCGTTTTTTCGCTAAAACAACGGGGGTAACAACGATGTTAGAGCAACGTCTAAACAACGTAGTAAGTGCGTATCGATTTTCGATAAAAAAAAAAGGTAAAAAAAAAGAAAAATAAAAGAAAAATAAAGTGAACGTTGTCGAAGCTAAAGTGTCTCATAGAGTAAATATTTTTCTATCTCGATTTTATAAAAGTCATCAACCTAAAGAATTTTTTTCCTTTTATTAATTGAAAATTCAATTTTGTCTTTTAATCCGTCTTCATACACGATCAAAGGGATTAAAATGGTTGGTATGAGAGGTGATAACATGTAGTATTATGTAACGCATAGAAAGCATTAGAAAGTTTATAAACGTGTGTAATATGAGTTCGGCATTGACACGAATTCGAAACGAAATTTAACCATGGTCAAAGCAGCATTTAGTTTGAAGCAAGGGACTTTTCGAACTTGATTAGCTCATTTTGTTGGATGATAGTTTATAGTACTAAGTTAGCGTAAGCTTGGCCTCGTCATCCTATTTAGAGAGAAAGCTTTATTCAAATAACATTCCGCAAAGTTACGTATATAGTTAAGCGTATAACTTTCTCGTAATAGGATTGGAAAAACAGACAGAAATTGATAGAAAAGTATTTATACCATATATAAAATAATACCAAGCTTTCAAAGACTTTATTTTTATAGATATATCAGAAAATAGTGACAGATGTATTTAATATCAAACATACAGGTATATAATATAAGGAGATCGATACAGTTAGTTCTGACTAGTCATAACGCATCGTCATAGCCATCGTCAACGTATACATATATAATCGCGGTTGAAGCTGCGCCTGCGGTCAATCAGCAAAGCGCGCGCAAGATTATAAAGTGACGTCAATAAGCGCGGCTGACGTCAAGCTGATATATACGACTATAATTTAGCCTCACTCTCTCTCTCCTGTCCGGGTGGTGTATATGTGTATGGATAAGCCTCCTCCTCCTCGCGCACATCAGTTACTAGCCGCGGCAACTTGTTGCACGCTCAAGCTCTAGTATACCCCCTTTGCGCCGATTGCGATTTTATGCTACCCCTTATAATATGTGTTCACTCTATATACTACTCTGACTATATATGCTTTTGCGGCTACTGCTCGATCGATCGATCGACGTGTATTTTATCTTTTTATTTTGCTTGTATAGCTATGGGGCTCTTAGCTTTGCAGAATTTTTTTTTCCTACTTTTTTTTTATTGAGCTTTGCACTGGTTTCGCTTTTAATGAAGAAACGCAGTGGGATATAATACTGGTGGAGTTCGGCAAATAGAGTAGGTTAAATTGGCTTTGGAATGAAAATGTTATATAAATAGCATGAGTTCGTTTGCTGAATATCATTTTCTTTTTATTATCGCGAGTTTGGAATACCTCCATGTATAATATAAAACTGTATGCATATATAGGTCTATATGAACTTATAAGTATGTGTTAATAAAGGAATAAAAAAAATTTAGTGAGGGCTGTAGAAATTATTATTTATGAGATTGTAAAATTTATAAAGGAACGAAAATTGGCATTATTTGTAAAATTTATAGCAGTTCATTAAACTATAATGTACTGGTTGTCTCTATAGAGTTTTTTTAATAAAATAGAATATGGTAATATGGTAAACATATGGGCTACATGGAAACGTGACTAATGAAATATTACATGTAGACGCATTTTGGTTGACAAATAGTAAATGCATTTCAAAGACTTAAATTTGTCACTGTTTATTTAATTTAAAAATTTTTCTAAATTTCTATAATTATATTTTATAAAAATTAAAAAAAAAAATGTGAATAAACATCTCAAAATATAATCCATCTTTCTCGTTCCATAATAGAAATTTACCCTCGCAAAATTTTCACAAAATACAAAAAAAGAAATAATAATAAAAATAATTTTAAAAAAACTCACCTTGTCGAGCTAGCAAGGCCTATGTGTAATTCAACGTAGTCACCTCCGCAAAGACAGCCTCTATTTACGCTGCTATCGCACTGTATACGGCTTTCTCTGAATTCTCCCTTACAGCTACCGTGTAAAAGACTAGTCTCGGTGTGTATACAACGTAGAGGTAGGTATATCCTCCCGCACAGACGTTCCAGACGGCAATGGCTTAGGGGGTGCGTGTCGCCGAGGCGCCAGCCAGCCAGGCCGGCCCTCCCCTACCTTCAAGCCAAGCCACCCACGCGAGTTGGCTCTAGCATAAGAGAGAGCAGGGTGGGAGGCAATCGAGTATCGGCGCTGCTACTGCTATGCTGCTGCTGCTGGGAATGCTCTCACTCTGACGCCACCCCATTCTTGCCGAGTACGCGCCTCTCTTTCTCTCTGACGTGCTTCAAGCGCTGGAGGGGTAGTGTAGTTAGAGCGTTCTGAAGAAAGAAAAAGAAAAAGAGGCTACGGTGGGGAGGCTATAAGCTCAAACTTTTCACGTGGCACGTGTGGGCGTGCGCGAAAGCTATAGAGTATCTAGTAACTCTGAAAACTGTAAGTTTCAACTGTAAAATGTTCTGTAAAGTTATTGGGATGCTGGAAAATGTTAAGGTTTCTTCCGGACGTGTTTTTAGTATCTATCTCGTTACATATGAGAGGGTGTGATGTATATATACGATCTTGGATCGTTTTATGTTTATGTTAGTTGGATTTTTGCTCTGTATAGATGGATGGTGAATTGGATTGGAAGTGAGAAGATTAGAGATGAGAGTTTGTTTTTATAATACGTTTAAAATTTATTTATCGAGAACGAATGAGGGCATCTTGATAATGTATATTCATAAATTTTGTTCGATCCATATAGATTATCATGAATTTTTATTGCTATTGGATATTTGACGCTACAAATTAACAGGAACCACAGTATATATAAATCAAATAAATTTGAAATTTATCAATTATTAAATAAATTACCATATTTTTATATTTCAACGCTTATTTATATTTTGTGGATCAAGATAAGGTTGAGCAATAAACTGAAGCTTTATCCTGTGAAAAATTTTTCAACAGTTTAATAACGTTTGAAGCTATATTAAATAAACTGCGTCGTTATCAAAATTATTCAAACAAACAAACAAACAACAGGAGATGCGTAGTCTCTAGATTGATTATTATAAATTAACGGTCAGTTTTGATTATTTTGAAAGAAGTGAAATTACGGAAAATAATTTTTTTTTAAATCAACTTATATTTTATAATAAACAAAAAGAAATTGTGTCTGACTAGATACGGCTGTTACTACTTCCAGAAAGTTCGTCGTTAAGTAATATGAATATTTTGGTCTCATTTTACCATTATCAGATTTTGATTTTCAATTTTATTTATAATTTTTTGAAAGCAGTGAAATTCAAATTACCCAATTGTACATAAAATCTATTTATTTCCAAGAATTCATCTTTTTCGCTCAAAAACAAAAAAAAAAAGAAATGTGCACTTGGCTTCCTCGATTTTCCTCTAGAGTATTAAACGCGAAAAAAAAATGTCGAATACGAAATGAGCACAGACATATACAAGAGCAGACCTTTGGGAATAGACGCGAGATCGCATGAATGAAACTCGAAAGAGGAACGTAAGAATGAATAAAAAAATCGAAGGAGGGTAGTAGTAGCGTGCGGGAAAATCCCAGTATACGGACACAACAGAACAACTTGCGGCTATTGGCCAAAGTCAGTTTGGTTTTATGTACCGTCTACCCACGCGATTTTTTTTAGCCAAAAAAAAATTCTGCTTCATGTCTACGTAAGTTTTTTTTTCTTCCTTACTTACGCCACAACTGGTACTTTGTTATTCATTAAATGCGGTATGGCTAATACTGAGAACGATGATGATTATGACGACGTCAACACACAACGAAAAATGTTTTAGATTTCCCGAGAGCGTCTTGTCTTTTCTTTTACCGCCGCAGAAATAAAAATCCAAGTTATGTGGCTATTTACACTGAGCTTTCGCAATCACTAAAACGGAGGGTGTATAAAACCTCTTTTTTTATCTAGTAATCTCGCTGTCATTGAGAAAGTTTTAATAGTACCTACTAGTCGCTTGAGGATATTGCGTATAGTGTTATGTCTACAAATTGACTATGTAAGTCAAGTGCGTAAGACTTGGAAGTTTGAATGAAAAATAAAAAAAAAAAAAATTCATCGATTCACGCATACGATAAAAAGAAGTTTTTTTTCTGATTTCTTGATGACATAAGCTAACTTTTGAAAGTACCAGCTTTCCGCATCGGAATTGGTCCTAAAGCACAAAAGAAGATAAACTATCAGTATAACCCAGTGGCAGCAGCAGCAGCATTTTCCCAGAACTTTAAACGATTTTCTAGAAAGTGAAGTGTCGGAAGTGGGAGAGAAAAACGATGGTGTGTGCGTGTGTGTGTGTGCAAGTGTAGTTTAAAGCTTCTTGAAAGCGGAGCTGGTTAATGGTTGTGCTCTGTTCGCGCACCGTTGGGTGTTGGTTACCTACTGTGCTGCACTTCCGACGCGCGCGAAAATATAAGGTATAGAGAAAAAGAGAGAGAGAGAGAAAGAGAGAGAACTTTCTCGCTGTCTTTCGAATCGATATATTAGTTCTCTTACACTCTATATACCCTCGCTTGGCAACCCATTGATTGGAGAGTATACGCCTTGGGGCTTGTCTTTCACCGAGACGTTTATCGGCTTCCTCCTCTTTCTCTTTCTCTGCGCATTACTTTTCTTTAACCTTATGTTACCACACTGTGTTGCTGCTGTGTGAGCTTTTCCGTAGTGACAAATCGTTTCGAAGGATATACTTCTTTTTTTCTGATTTTTCTATTTTATGCTTGATAAAAAAAAAGGGTGATTTTTATTTTGTAAAGAAAGAAAAAAATAAACAAATGTTATATCCTCTCTCCTATTTTCTTTGATGTAATTTTTTCTTATTCACTGATAGAAATTTTTTTGGAAATTTTGCTAAAATGATATGAAATTTTACTATTTTTTTTTGGAAGTGCTGGATATTGGTGCAACATAACGAAAAT
>JAPYZE010000800.1:0-37480 GCA_030522805.1 Leptomastidea abnormis
CTCTCTCTCTCTCTCTCTCTCTCTCTCTCTCTCTCTCTCTCTCTCTCTCTCTCTCTCTCTGTCTTCCTACACATACACACACACACCTTATACGAAACGAGTTTCCGGGCCTTGCGCGCATTATCGCGCTTTTGCGCGCATCGCTGATAATTTCCGAATCCCCAAAATCTCGGCTATACTATACTCTCTCCCGCAGTAGTAGTAGCAACAATATAGCAGTAGCAGCAGCAGCAGTCGACGTCAATTATAGCAGCGTCAGCGAGCCAACAATGCGGCTAATTCGCGACCGCCGCATTAACGGCCCTTCCTCTCACCCTTCCACAACGCATTAGCGCGTTTACCCTTTAGTCTCTCTCTCTATCTTTCTCCTTCTATACTATACTATACTCCCCTTTTATCACCATTTGTTCGTATTAGTCAGTGGCATATAAGGAGGTGTAGGATGAAATATTTACTTGAGAATATGTTGTCAGGGAGATTAAAAATATTCGGATATAGGATGATTATTGTGCCATTGTGGTCTTAATGGAAGATTTTAATTTTTTTGGTTTTATCACTGTAGATTTTTAAAGTGAATGGAGGGTTTTTTCTTAATTGGGATACATTGAGCAGTTGGAACTGAGATTTGTTTTTTATTAATGACTTCAGGATATAAAAAATTAGACAAGTATAAAGTAACTGTAATAACGAATACGACGAGAAAGAAGTAGGTAGAGCGTCATAAAAAAAGAAAACGATCGCAAAGATCGCTTTTAGAACAAAGATACTATGGGTAGTAGTCTTTACTAAGGGAATATCGAAACGACGCACAGTTGGTGGTTTGGTTAATGGTAAGGATGCCAATAATAAATCGAGAGAGAGAGAGAGAGAGCAATACCTGCAAGCTTGTGGGAAAGACAGAAAGAGAGAGAGAGAGACACGTTTTTGTATGTAAGTGTATGGAGGGGTTGGTATACATCGATTGCTATGGGTATGGGGGATATATAGTATAAAAGCTCGAGGGCAAAACTCTCTCTGCGAGGTGAGGTGAGGTGACGGAAGTTGAATGCTGGCTAGAAGAAGGAGGAGGAAGATGAGGGGATGAGTATAAGGGAAAAGGGAGTGAGGGATAAAATATCAGGAAAAGACGTCGAAGCGCGTAAGTTGGCTCGTTTAGGGCTGTCTGCGTGTATGTGTGTATGGTGCGAGGATGGGCGGGATATTAAAAGTAAAGTACGCCGCGCAGCTAACTTATCTCATTAGAACAGCTTGTACAAGCCTGCTGTGTCTGCTTCTCTTTCTTTCTCTCGCTTTCTTTAACCCCACCTTTTCTATCTTATATACCAACTTTGTCCTTACTATATATATAAGAACCTACACACCGCGGTGTCCGATCTATCTCTCTTGCTCTCTCGTAGCACGTTGTTGGTAGCAGCAGCAGCAGCAGTAGCAGCATGATCGCTGTAACCCCCCGAACAACTTATATAAGTCGCGAGAGAGGCAAGCATACGGGCAACCTTACGGCCTGAGTGAGCGCGCGAGCAAGCGTCTTGATTTACCTCGAGCGCAGATTGAAATTCGTGAGACGACGTTGGAGGTGGAGCGCGTCAAGTTTCGGCTTTGTTGCGCTAAAGCTTTTCTTCATATATTGCTACTGATGCTGCTACTACTGCTGCTGTTGCTTGTAACGAGCCCTATATGCTAGTATATGTATGGGTCTGGCTATAGGTTTATATATTGTTATACTTGATTGAGCTTTTATTCTCTTTTGGAAGAAGTTGACGTGGCTATGAGTTTTCTGTATATTTAGATATAATATTAATGTGGCTAGATATGAGTATTGATTTGAGCTTTTTGATATTTATTTTTTATTGCGTGTTTTTGAATTTATTGATATTGACTTGTTCGACTTGATTAGATTACGAGTTTAATAGTTTTTAATTATGAATTATAAGTGTATTTTTTTTTATAAATTTTTAATTGCTTATGTTAAATTTATAGTAAAAAGAAAATTTATAATACTTACGAGATAAAATTAAGATTTTTTTTTTAAAATTGTTTATAAATATTTTAAAATTATTTATAAAAGAAAAAAAAATGTTAAAATTCACTGTACTATTATTTTTCTTATAACGTTCGACTCAACTGTAAAGTATGCGACTGATTACGATTTGCCGTATAACCTAGTTTCTACTTTTGAATTTTATAGTGCATAAAAAATCCATTATGACTGAGGTCGAACAACAAAGTTAATGTCAACTTAAACATCAAGACGTACAGTTAAAATATAAATTTTTTAGTTACAAAGAATTGTTTTATAACTTATAAAAAATATAAAAAAAATATATCATTAACTTTATAATCATTGCTACATAATTAAAATCAACATTATTTTTTCTTCATCAATCTCTAATTCTATTAAATTATATATAAAATTTTAACCATTATTTACTAAAAGCTTCAAAAATTTTTTTCTCCATAAAAAAAAAGAAAAACGAAATACAATTTGAAACGTCCATAAAGTGAATTTTCATTGAACGGCTCGTAAAGAATAACGATAGTAATAGTCCAGCCGCTAACGCCTAGCGATCACGCATGGGAAATCGATCAACAACAAGTGCCATTTGTCGGAGAAGAAAATAGTATATACGAGAGTTGAAGGATAAAACGTTTTGAAAGCAAGCAAGCAGCAGGGGGAGTTATAGATTGAGGATCGAGAAGAGAGATTCCGTTAGAAAAGAGATTTTTCATCGCACGAGACAAAAATTTACGTAATTGGAATCCGATATTTGACTTATGATAAACAGGAACTCTCGTCACTATACAGAATAGATATAATCGATATGTGTGTATATAACATATGTGTATGCGAGATATATCGCACATTGAAACGACGAATATAGAGTATATGTTATATAGCTTTATATCTTTCTCTCTCTCTCTCTCTCTCTCTCTCTCTCTCTCTTTCTCTCTCTCTTCTCCACATGCATTATGAATCGGAAATCGCATAAAAATACCTCCTTCTCTCACTCTCGGACCAGCACACATACATACGAGTGCATTAGGTTGCTCGGTCGACTAGTCAGGCGTGCGATAACAGGGAACAGGTGGTGACGCGGGTGGATACAGATTCTTCAGCCTCTTCCCCCAAAGGACTTGCCCAAGCCAGACTACTATACGCTTGATTTCCAATATTCAACGCGACTCGTGATTTATATGGTGATCGTGAACTGCTATCTCTTATACCCCATCTCTCTTCCTCTCTATCTATCTATCTATTCTTTTTTTTTGCACACATCTATAGGTACCTCTTCTACTGTCTTTAGTTTGCGGTGATTAAGGACACAGTGTGTTCTTACGCTTGAAGTACTTTGGTCATTTCCTTAAAAAAAAAGTCAGACTATACACATATAGAGAGTATTAGAACATCGACTTTGGCTATTTGCTTTTGGAGTTATTAATCTGTTTTTCTCCTCTTGATCCAAAGACCATTTGCTTCTTTCGAGAAAAATATGTTCTTCTTTAAAAACTTTCCATCTTTTAAGGCATAATATAATATATTAACGCTTTATCTTTATCGAATAAATCTCAGCTTTCGCATACACGTACCTTAATTACCCTTACACAAAAAATAAAAAAAAAATGAAATAAAAACAGACATGTATTATATAATTCTATTTAGTCAGTATAACGTTGGGGTGTAGTAAATAAAACCTGGACTTTGTATGAAAAGGAGATACGTTTATTGGATCTATTACCAGTCCTGATACTAAAAATGTTTTTATGACAGCGTCACGTCTGACTTTTTTTTCCAATTTAAGATCAAGTATAACGCAAGTTGTGCAGAAAAAAAGTAGCTGGAGACATAAAAATTACATTTCTAATGCAAGAAGTAATAATATACAAATATGAGTCAAATAAATTTTACTTACAGCAACGAATATTTATTGGATTTCTTATATTTTTTCTAAATTTTATGTATACAGCATTTTATAAAAATTATATACAAAAACCCATTCTTTCCTTAAAAAAAAAGGAATAATATGAATAGAGGATTCATCGTGTAAAGTTGAATTTAAAGCCTTTTTTGATACTAATAAGTATATTTCGGACTAGATCTTGGTAGCTTAAAACGGCAGCTGTCAGAAATTGAACCCACAACCTATGAATTACGAAGCCTTCGCTCTACCGGCTAAGCTATACTCCAGACCCTTGTTAACATCATATGTCGCTATGTTATAAGTACCACTTTATATCAGTTAGAATGATATTGAAGAGCATGTTATTATAAATAGTATAACATATTCATATAATTTGTAAATAAGAGCTTTAATCGAATAAAAAAAGACACCGGTCTTAAAAAGCAAATTGCTGAATTGCACTATTACAATATTATGGACGAGCGATTTGATCGAAAGAGTAAAACGCATCTATACGCAAACATATAAATACATCAGACGCGCCGCCAGTTACATAATCGCACATGGAGCTGGACACGAGAGAAAGCGAGATGAAAAAAGGGGAAAGAAGATGAGAGAGGATATATAGGAACGAGCTGTATTCGCACGAGTTTGCAAAAACAACAGAATAAGCTTTGAGAGAATGAGCGGGGGAGTAAGCTTACGTTTTCAAGCTAGGCGTCATACACACGCACAAAACTAGAGAACGTGTTTTCCCTGTTCCCTATGCCTACATCTATATATAAACATTCACACACCAAAGGGGATTTTCATCGAATCCGATCTCTTTCGCACAGCATCACAGCAGATTCGTGTTCGTTGTTTTATTTTTTTTTTTCTTCTATGCGAACGGATAGCAGAGGTAGCAGCAGGAATAACGATTTTAAGAGGATCCTTCAAAGTCGATTAATCGAAAATCACGTTAGATAGAGAGAAAGAAATAAAGAATATTGTGCTAGAGAAGAGATTTTTTTATAAATATTCGCGTTATATTCGTCGACTGTGAGAAGGATGTATTATTGCCTGGCCATTCACAATATTGTCGAGCGCAAGAAAGCTTTTCTTTTTTTCTCTCTTCTTCTTCTTTTTTTTAATTTCGTTGAGCTGCTCACGTTAATGAAACGAGTAAAAGCTGAAGAGGGTTAGCGTTGAGAGAAAGTGTGAATTCTATATCTCATACATATATAACTATGTATATATAGATTCTGTCGTATTAACACGCCTCGTCGTTTAGTGGAATTGTTTAATTGCTTAATTTTGAAAGCTGTGCTTTCGCGAGGATTTGATTTTTATAAATCTTCGTTTAATTGAGTGTCTTTTAATACTGAAAGCTTTTCAAGGATTTATGTTTTGGGATTTTGAATTAAGTGCTTTTCGTCATTTAGTGCTTATTAAACTGATTTATTTCGAAATTGTATGCTATTAGTCTTGTAAGTCTAATTTTTCACTTACGACTTATCCTATTGATTTTCGTTGTTTTCTTACTTAAGCTGTATTGTTTAGTACTACATTATATGAAATAGTTTCAATTAATTACATTAAAAATAAAATTTTAATGTAACAAATGAGAATTATATATTTTAATGCAAATATAGAGAAGATGTACAAAATTAGATATTTAAAGCTTCAGACATTTTAATATTAACTCAATACACGTTAGCGTCATCAAAAGAAAATAGGCCAATCTCTCATCCGATAGTCAAGCGATAGAGCAACTAAGTAACTGTTTTTTTATACATCCAAAGTCAAGGAAAGACATCTGTCAGATTCATAAAGTCAAGAAAATACGACTCACTCTCTCTTCTCAGGCTTTCGAACTAAAAACTCGTCAACTGCAATTCAGATACACATACGCAAAGCACATCACATGTATATATACTCAATCAGCTAACTCTAGTTAACCGTCAGTCATAGAGATTCTCAGATGCGTTTCAAATACATAAAACACTGCCGTACACAGAAAGATTCTTAGCAGAAAAATTTTTCTTTCAAAACTTCATCGAAACTCAAATCCGATAAGAAAAAGCTTCGGCAATAAATTGAGTTTAAAATCGAAACTATATCAAACGCGGCTCAGAAGAGAAAAAAAAAGACAGGAATACCACCATAAGGCTCGAGGCGCTTTTTAACTTCGCGGTAAAAATCAGAGGCGAAAAACTGCGAGGGCTAGCCATTAAAATAAAGAGCAAGAGGCTAAAAGATAGGAAGTGGGATAGAAAAAAAAGCAAAATCACGTGTATATATAGCTGAAACCGAAGGTAGAAACTCGCGGGCAACTTTATTGCGGTAAAAAGAAAAAGCTTGCAATGAAGAAGGGGAAAGGAAAAAAGAAAAAGAGAGATAGAGACTGTGGGGGAGTCGATGTGGTAAGTTGGGAAAGGAAGTGGAAAAGTAGAATGGCTGCCTCGAGGGCCTTCCAAATTGGTTGGGAATCAATTAAGTGCGCTGGCGTAATCAGTGTATCGTCCTCTTTTCCTCTCTCTTTATTCCCTTAACCATCAGCAGCGTCCTAGGTGCTTTCGCTCTCTCTCTCTCTCTCTCTCTCTATATGTCTGTCGTCGTACTGTAAGTCGGGAAGATTCACGTTCCAATCAGGGAGCGCCTCCTGAGTATTTACGAGCTGGCTTGGCTGCTGCGACTTTCTTTCTTCTTTTTTTTTTTTTTTTGGTTGTGGGAAAAGCTTCTTGAGATCTCTGATGCTCATTAGATTATACTTGCGGTTGAAAGCTCTTGACAATTACGATTTAGATTTGAATTGTTATCTTTTGATTTAAGTGAATAAAACAATGTACGTGTTTATGTTAGAGAATATGTGTGAAAATCAAAGTTGAAATACACTTGTTTATTTATTATAATATTTCGCTATCATTTTCAAAGTTTCATATCAATGTAATACGTTATAAATAACTTTACATATTTTTATTAGTATCTAGATTTGAATTGATAACGATTTTTAGTTACAGAACAACTATTCATCATTTTTCTCTTTTATTTTTTACAAGAAAATCGATTTCTTTTTTTTTCTTTTATTCTTATTTTTTTACATTTGTTATTGTTGCAGGGGTGAAGGTAATGACAAAATTTATTCAAGCACAAAACAGTTCCTTTTACTTATTGGAACGTGAATTTTAGTACTAAACTAAAAAAATACACATTTTAAAATATACGTATATTGGCCTTAGTGTCATAATTGAAAAGATGCTCGAGATAACTTTCGAGAGTTGTTTTCCATTTTTTTTTACCGCACAAGAGCTTTTCTATTTTTTATACCTTTTTTACTTTGCGCTTGTTGAATTGTGCGCTTCTTTTACCATATTTATAAGCAGTAGCTGTAATGCGATCGAGGTCAATATTTAACATCGTGACGATTATTAATATTCCTAAGGTTATATGCTTCTAAGACTACAGTATAATTGTATATTGTTGATTTAAATTGTATAACGGTAAGAATATACGTAACATCTCGTTATTACTATTAAACATGTACTGCTCTATTTTGGCGTATAAGGCCATAGAAAGTATTTTAAGACTAACTTGGAAAATTACAAGATTTTAAAAATACTAATAGCACATACTCAACATCGTTAAAAAAAAAAAAAAATAAATAAATCCGACACACCCGCAGATTTAAGCAACTCGTATAGTCAGTAGCAAGAGTAGATTCCGGTAAACCACACATACGCGAATCGAATACTCGGCACATCTAAACACGCAGGATAATAAAGGGGAGCTTTGGCTCACCTCAAAACCACGTGCAGTTTTCAAAGTTCCAAAGAACATCTCCTACCTCCGTTGGCCGTCAGTGCGCAAGAAAAGTTGAGCGCCAAGAGAGAAAAAAGGAAAGAGTCGGACGAACAAGACAGGGTGGAAGTAGTAAGAAGAGAGACGAAGGAGGTATATGGGATAGAATATATAGAAGGAAGAAGGGGGTACAAACACTCTTCTTCTGGCAGCAATCTTCCCGCACTCGCACAGGCTTGCGTCGCTGTCGAGAGTCATCTCGATGGGGATCTCTACGAACGCTTCTCTCTCTCGCGCGCTTCCCTTTTTCCTCCTCTTCCTACATCTGACTGTTTCATATTTAAAGTATATTTCCCGAGCATATACGGCATATATGTAGGTATATATCTATTGGCTCGAGGGACAAGAGCTCACCACAGGCCGCCGTTGGTGTACGTACGCGGGATGTCATTTCCGCTGGCTTCCTCGATGAAGCAACCTGCCAATCAATGCCCTCCCTTACCTTATCTTACTCTATCTCTTCCTTTCTCTATCTGTACTTACTCCTTGGCTTACTCTCTTCCTCTTTTCCCCCTCTTCTTCCCCATGTCTTACATTCGATATGGAAGAAGAAGATGTGCAAAAGCGTATGTTAGAATGGCGCTGGTGCGTGAAAATTGCAGACCCTCTTGTGCATTTTTTTTATAGCATCCAGGCGCAAATCTTGGTTGATTTTCGATCGACCTCGTTTTTGTCTGACGCTTCACCTTATAACTCTTTCCGTCTGCTTGCTTTTTGAGATCGAGGTTTGAATTTGGCTATAGTAGATTTTTGAGTTTTTACTTCGATGCATTGAGGATAAGGTTTTTTATAATCAAAGCTATGTTTAATTTTAGCGAAAGATTTTATTGGTGTATTGGAAAATTCTTTTGTTCAAAAATGAATGGATAATGATATTTGTTGCGATGAGAGTTGCAGCATAATAGTTAAGTCAATGTAGATTAAGTATGCGTATACGTATAAGTATACTTGATTTGCTTATAATCTCGTGAGTAATAAATCTTGTACATAAAATTATCAATTTGAGATATTATTTTGCTGAGTATTCGTAAATGCCTAGCTTAAAGTTTTGACAGTTAATATAATAATATTCTAAAATCATTTAAATTGTTCATCGACAAATTGACTACTGAAATATCAATTTAATAAGAAAAAAGTATAACTTTATACGTTCGGTCCACATCCAATATTCCTTTACCGTATATCTCACCAACTTCTTACAATTTAATCGCGATTATTTTAAAAAGCAACAAAGTAAGTTCAACCAGAAAAAAAGTAAAATAAAAACAAACAAAAAAGAAGGTATACACTCTCGTACACCGCAGTTTCAAAGCGAAATAAAAGTTTGGATGAAGTAAATAATTTTTGCAGCTTTCATAGCAGTTCTTCAATCTCACGTCTATATATCTATAAGCAGTATCCGAGCTGAATAATAAAGGCATGTGGAAGCTTGGCCACAAAGTTTTATCGTGTATATAGCAACGGATATCGCTAGGATATAACTGAGTTACTTGGAGAATTTTTCGCTCGAGTCAAAGAGTTTGATATATTATTTTATATAATTACGTGGAGAAACGCTATAGTGGAAAAGGGGTGGATGTTGTTGGACGATTGGATACAGCTGTTGCACATATTCCAAAAGCTCGGTTGTTTTTTTCCATGCGTACCTCTCTTGTATATTATAAGCGTTTCGTTTTGCTGGGATTCACTTATAAAGTGTATACACTTTTGGAAGTTGCTTATTTTTTTATGGACTAAATTTGTTTATTCACTGATTCTAAAAATTTAAGAGGAGTTTGAAATACTCTGATTTTAATGCCGTTTTGTTATTAAATTTGTTTATAATTGATTGTATTGACTCAAAGGCTAGCTACTCATTAATTATATGGCTGTATTATATATGTAGTTCATTTTAGTCAGTATATCGTAGGGGTGCAGTAAATAAAACCTGGACTTTGTTTGAGAAAAAGATACGTTTATTGGATCGATCACATCTGACTTTTTTTCTAAGCTAAGATCAAGTGTCATGCAAGTTGTGCAGGAAAAAAAGTAATTGGAAATATAAAAATTGCATTTTTAATGTATGACGTAGTAATATACAAGTAAGGGTTAAATAAATTTTACACACAGCAACAAATATTTATCTGATTTCTTATATTTTTTCTAAATTTCATACGTATACAGTATCTTATAAAAATTATATACAAAAACCCATTCTTTCCTTAAAAAAAAAAAAAAAACTATGCAGATCCTAGAATATTCTTTAAAGTTGAATTTAAAGCCTTTTTTGATACTAATAAGTATATTTTAGACTAGATCTTGGTAGCTTAAAACGGCAGCTGTCAGGAATCGAACCCACAACCTACGGATTACGAAGCCTTCGCTTTACCGACTAAGGTACTCTTGATCCTAAACAATATCATATATTGCTATATTATAAATGCCACTCTATATTAATCAAAATAACGTTAGAAAGCATTTTATTATATACAGTATAACATATTCATATAATTAACAAATAAGATTTCTAATAGAATGTAGTTAAATTTTAAAAATGTATTATTCTAAGTAAGCACGTAACTAATAATATTAATAAATACATTAAACTTTTTCTTAAAAATACTTAGAATAAAAAGTAAGAAATTTTGATCATTTGAATCTGACCAAAAAATTTTCCAACTATACTTTAATTTTACTTTACCCAATTACCATACATTACCCCCTTTATCAATCAAAATGTAAAAGTATAGCAGCCCTCTTGGAAATTTTAAGTGAAATTCTCAAATTTTGGGTAAGCTCTTTCAGCTCAATTACAGTTACAAATTTCAGCTTTTGCAAACTTTGAAGTAAAAATAAAAAAAAGATGAAACTATCTTTAACAAAGGTGAAATCCAAGAAGTACTGTATAGCTAAGAGCTCTCTCAACTAGACCATATATAACCACATGCACCATCGCCTATAGTATACAGTATCCACCAAACCAGACGATAACGTAAGAGCTGCTTGGGCAAAAGCCGTAATCCAACAAAACTTTCCGCGTAATCTGGTATGTGGCGTCTGATGGTCGAATCGACCATATTTTATATAATATATGAAAGCAGGCTTTTAAATTTAATGAGTTTTTTTCCTCTCAGTCCTATACAACTTCGTTATATACCCTTATACATCCCTTTCATGGATGCCAATTATATAGTACCGGAAAGCCTAGGGAGTCTCTCCCCCAATTTGTGAGTAGTACGACGGGTGGTCGAATGCAAGTTTCGAGAGGCAGAAAGGTCCGGTTCTCGGATATAACACTTTTTCCTGTCTTAACCCTGTAGTGGCAAATGTATTTCGACGTGTATACTTGAGGTAGCTACACTTGTATCTTGCGCGCGTACTCGATTCTCTAGTAGCGTAACAAGAAGAGCTTGCGAGCTGCTTCTGCTGCTTGCTTCTTCCCATCATCGGTTTTCGAGTGGTCTGCTGTCCGACCAGGTACTTCTAGAAAATAACCTTTGGATTTGAAATTTCTGTGTGTGTACTAGGGTTTGTTCAGCTTGCGTATGTGTGTGGATACATTGGTTATTTTATTTTTCTGCAATTTAAATCGTTATCGAAGAACGTGAATGCAATTTACTGCCTGAAATTTTTTTATCGGTAAAGTGTTGATTATTGTTTATTCGATGGTGGTGTTTGAAAGTTTTTATATCAAGTTTCTGTGCAAGATATATCGATTTTTTAAAAATAACCTTTCTAAAAAAGTAGAGACTACGATTTATAGTATCAGTGAAAATGTAAATTGGTAGAAAAGAAATTTTGAATATCTTTTCGTACAATGGCTTTTGTTTGAAGATAGTTGAGTAATTTTATGTACCAGTAGTTTAAAAGTCGAATTGTTAGAGAGAACATTGTTCTGCTATATACATATACATATATATATATATATATATATATATATATAAAGATCTTGTTGAAAAATTAGCATGTTGAAAAAGATCATAAATATGGATATTTCAAGCGTGCTTTTTGTAATTCTATACAAAAGGGTCTTGAATATATATCTTTGTATTTTTTCGGAAAAGTCTTAAACGATTTGCAAGTATACGAGGCCTGGGGTATATATTTTGAGCTTGTCAAGTTTTGCCAGTTATCAAAGCTCAATTATACTAGCTGAATTTGAGTGCTGCCTGCTGCTGCGGATTGTAACTAATTGCATAATGGATCGTGGTATAGTTTAACAGTGGTCATATCTATATTCGACGAGCATCGTTTATATATATACGCAAACGTATATTAGATATTGTTATGACTAGAATTGCTAAAGTTAAAACGATATTCGGTTGAAATTGCTACTTCTCATTCGTAACTATACATTGACTTTTAAATAAATGGTAAAACTATAAGTTTGTGAACAAGTACAATTTTTTAGAAACATTTTCAAAAGTACATTGCATAAATAAAAAATCACCAATATATTCAATTTTAAACTGTAAAAAAGAGAAAATTTTCAGCAACTTGCGGATTTGCCAAAATAGTAAAAGCACTAAAATTGCAATTTGATCAAGTGCAGAGGATTAATACGCAAACTCTCAAGGAAATACATGCTCCAAAAGTGTGTCAATCCGAAGTACGCGTAAGCTCGCGAAACGATTATATTTGCGGCAGACCCAACAACTATCGAATAATTAAATTGTCTCTTGTCCTATACCTTTTAACGCTGAAACCACAGGAAAGCTTACTTTCATTGCAATTTTCCATCGAGGAAATGAAACGTGAATTGGAATAAAAAAATATCGTGATTTGAGATTGAAGTGTGCTTGCTGTGTTGGAATGTTTTCTTGGAGTGTTCGCAAAGCAAATTCAATGCTTGATTTGTGTTTTTATGATTGTGCTGTTTTAAGTATAAATTTCTAGAATTCAATAATCTATAGCTAAAATATAAAAAAAAAATTTACAATGTTTTTGTTAATGATTATTTGATAAAATTTTTTTGTTAAGAAAATCTAAAAACTGGTTATGTAAGTTATAATATTAAGATTTTTCATCAATAATTATTTCAAGTACTGAGTGTATTTTAAAAAAATTTATATAAAATTTTACTCTATTTAAAGTAATAGATTTTTTTAATTTTAGCTACAGTGTTGAGTTTTAGCAAGTTAAACGCAGCTTGATACACCTTAACGACCGAGAGCATCGTGACAGTACAATCATACCCTACAACTACTTTAAATATTCATGTGCTTGCGCTCACTAACGAAGATGCAACCCTCTAACTTGTGTTTTCTTTTTTTTTTTTTTACAACTCGCGTCCCTTCCGATGCGTGAAAAACGACTTGAAGAGTAGAGGGATTTTAAAAGCGCGACGCTGCGTTGACTTTTAGATTGACTTGGCTCACCTGGAGACGAATCCGGTTGCTTTTCCACGTCGGAGCTCTTATTTTACAAGTCGACGCGTCCGTGGCTTGGCTGAATTGTAGGGAAACGCGATTTGTGACGCGGAAAGTATATCGATGGTTTTTAAAAGTTTCAAGCTACACCGCTTGCATGTAAGGGGTTTTGCATTTCGTTGTTGTATATCGGTGGGAAATTTGCCGCTGTAAAATTTGCATATTGTAGTGTATTTACATGAAAGAATTCTCCAAGGGTGTTTCTTTTTTTTTCTAAAATACGTTGTAAGCGTATGGACTTTACGAGAGTTTACGAAATAGAATTTCCGTCTTCCAAGTTTGATATGTGTATTTTAAATAAAACGGTTTTTTTATTATCTGCTTTTTTGTAAACGTAATAATAGTCTGTATTAAATTAAAATAAATTATTAAAATATTTTTAAATAAAAATTTAATATTTGATAAAATTTATACAGAACAAAAAATTTTAAACCTAACTGTATTTCAGTATATTACTCAATATAGTTCTATATCTCAAGGTAATCATGAAATACTACTTCTTACGTGTTCTAATCGATTTTTCTGAAATATACAATAACAAATATAAAGTCAATCAGTGGCTCCTATATTTATTATGAAAAAAATACTGAAACTATTTTACGACTGTTATCAGAAATTTTCTTTTAGTTTATAGCTGGAAACGATTTTGTCTACCTTCAAGGTAAAACGCTTCGAGCGTTAAATCTTTATTCTAAAAAATTGGTTATTACTGTTATCAGAACTATCTCTCTTATCGACAATGCACGGATTGAAGCTGGATTTAAAAATTAGAAATTTTTATAGCAAAAGCGTCAGACTCCCCCAGATACATTTTAAAACCCTTCACGTATTTTTTTTACACGTTTTTGCGCTATTTTCGTATAACGTCGGAATTGGCAAAAGGGGATAACACAACGCAAACGCTGTTTTATTAAGATTTTAATAGGATTACGTAGTTTTGCAAAAAATAAGAGATTTTTTTTTTTAAGTTTAAAGGATTTACACAGTAGATTATATGTGCAGATGTAGAAAAGTTTAAAATTTTCTACTTCGAAAAATTTAAAGCTATAAAACAATTATAATAAAAATACAATTTGATATCATAAAATTAGAATCACTACTTTTTCTTTTGAGAATATGTAATCTAATTTTTTTGATAAAAATATCAATTTAAAATGTATACCGTTACCTCGCAATATCTACAAAACTAATTAGAGATATAGCTTCTAAATGCCTAGACATATTATCATGATTATTCGTTAATTATTTCATATCAGCCAGATAAACGTAATTGCAAAATGTTCGAGACATTCCGTTTCCACAATTCTACTATCTCCGAGATTCTCATTACAATTTAATAACGCGAGATCAAGCAGAGAAGTGAGACAGAGTTGGAGAGAGAGGTAAACTTCTTAATTAATTGGTGCATCCAGTCAAAATACACGTCGAATCTACGACAATACATGGGAAACCCATTGGACGTACGGTAGCCTATATCCTCAGAAAAAGGAAAGGAGGAGGAGGAGGGGAAGGATAGTCATTGAGAAAGGCGGTGCAGATCCAAAGAAGGTGAGCTGGGTATAGGGGAGTTTAGAAGAGGAGAGGAGGAGGAGAATTCAAGCTCGAATGAGACAAGTTTGCTTTTGTCCGACAATTACGCGGGCACAATGAGAGCAAGCACGAACTACATCACTGGCCATCGAACGGAGTCGTCCAAACTAATATCCCAACTCTCTCTCTCTCTCTCTTTCTCTCTGATTCTCAGAGACTACTGCAACTAAAAAGCCTTTAATCGAATTTATCCTTGTCAATTTAATTTTGTCAAAAGGGAACATGATGAAATTATAGTAAAATTTTGGAATGCGTATATGTTAAGCAAGTTTATTAATCTAATATTGATCTAATACCGTATAGAAATTAAGAGAACTGAAATGATTATTAAAATTCTTGTAGAATCAAAACAAAGATTAATATGTAATTGCGTCTTGTTATCGTAAAATATGTGACACATAACATCTTTCCCTAACATATCCTAACTCAATTTCTGAATCACTTGATTACGTCATTTATCATCTTCGTCATAATAAGCTAATACAACTCTCTCAAATCTTTATAATGCATTTAAACGTTCAAATAAAATACCATAAAATATATCAAATCATATCGTGTCATAAACAACATACAACACGTAATTCTTTTTTTCTGCTCATAAAATAAAATTTGTCGTTATAGTCGCAAGTAGTTGAAATCTTCGCGTAAACGACGCATAACTTCGTTATTAAACCAATGTCAGTCCACGCACGGTACCAACAACAACAAAAAGCGGCACTAGGAAAGTCCAATAAAGTTGAAATTGACGTAAAGAGAGCATGTGGAGGAGGTAGAGGGACATCATAATGACGCTATACGCTTGTACAGATCTCCTATAGTGACTATATAGTGGTTAAGGGATACGACGTCACGAAGACAGGGGATGAAAAGTTTCCCTCCCTCTCTCTCTCTTAGCCCTTGTTGGCAGGAGTCCCATACCGAAGAAGTAAAACAGACGGGGAGAGAGAGAGAGAGAGAAAGTACGAGGCTGGCGAGAAATAATTGATTGTATTAAGGGAGTTAGTATTCTGGACGCGTGTGCTGCTCCCATCTCACTCCCTTATACTGTCTCATATATACGTGCACGGCGTCGTCATCTTGGTGGTGTAACTATATTCTATAGCGTATAAGAGGTTCACTTCTCGCGGTTTCGAAAGGCGAGCCGTCGGCCGTTGGCAAATGTTTGCTCGAAATCACCGCGGTGCCCAATTGGGTGATTGCGATTGGAATACGCGAGAGGTGGAGAAGGGAGGAGAATAGTGTCTTAGAGAAGGTAAGGAAGATGTCTTTGGTTTACCTGATATTCTCTTTCCGCCTACGTATGAACTCTTGAACTGGGTTATGCCAAGACTTGGTGTAATGCTCTTTATGAGGAGCTGACGAAACATCTGCCGTGGAAGTGGGAATCTGGGAGGAAGAGAATCGGACGGACATTGGTCGATTCAATAATAGAACATCTCCTTGCTTGCTACAAAGATTTGGAAAGAATTTCTTTGCACTGTTGAGACGATAGATTTTCTTTTCTTTTTGTTTTTTTGTTCAACTTTCTTTTAACAAATTGAGCAATTTTGTTCGTTTTTGGTATTGAGATAAAAGATAGTTGTAACTTTCGTCTTCATAGATTGACATGAATTCTGAGAGTAAAGTTTTCTACTCGGTGATATATGAGACAGATATTTTTGTGATGATTTCCATTCTGTTCTCAACTGAAAAGTTATTTAAAATCAACTTTTAATAAAATAAACTCCATTATTCAACAACAAAATTGGGTAGGAAAAAGTTCGAATAGAAACTTTTCGATATTTAATAAATGAACTTTTTGTCAGCTGCCACGTCCAATTAGGTTCATATCTTTTGGAGACCTGCCAACTTTACTTATATATTCTCCAGTCCTTTTTAAAATTGTATCGCTTCTCTCTGTAAATTAAATGTAGGTCATGATTGTCTTACTTTTATAACACACTTCTCTTAAGATTAGTTCAACACAAAAATTTCAAATTCAAATATTTAATCAATAATCAAGAACTAAAACTTTTTTCAAATTTCTTCAAACATAATTTAGAATCACAGAAAATTATAACACATCATATTCCCATCTCATCCATCACACACTACATACCCGCATTTACACACATACACACTACATCATCTAAATCATCTCACTTCCAATAAATCCTAGTACAGATACATCAATCATTTCAACTTCCTCTCCCGATTAGTTTCTCAGAGTCCACCCTTGCCAGATTTAAATTTCTTAAATTCAGACCTTCCTTTCTTCCTCCCAAAATATAAATAAGTATCTTACGCGTCAAACGTTTTCATCTCGATCAATCCTCATCTGTAAATCACAGAGCGTCGCTCGAGTTAAGGCTCCTTCTCGAAACCCATCAAGCCCATAGACACGCAGCGCTTATCGGACGTACCAGGATAAGCGTTTTGATGCGTAAACGACGGACCAGGCCAGAGTAGCAGCAGCAGCTTTCCTTTTCTCAATCTCCTACACCATATATATGTACAACCAAAGCAATTTCCCGTCTTCGAATGCTCTGGCCTCTTCTGATGGACGTGAGAGCTATACGATCGAGCTGAGCTTGAGCTGTCAGCACTGCCTCGTACCTATTCTATACTCCCGATTGCCTTGGCACCTCGACGACTGGCTGCTCCGCGCGTTTATGGGTTAGAGTAGTGTTTAAGGTGCTGCTTTTACGTTCGCGGATGAAATCGGGGAAATAGGGAAAGCCTTGGATTTTCCGGTTTTGCTTTTCGTGAAATTCACTTGCAGAGGGTAGATGAACTATAAACCTCGCTTTCTTGTTTGCGATTCACGAAAAGTTAAATATCAATTTTAGTATTCTTGTGTAAATCATTTTAAAATATAAAATGTTTTGTATATTCCTTAGAAAATTTATAGAAAAAAATGAGAGTCGTAGAAGAAAAATAGCTAATTGAAAAACTTTCATAAACTTTTAAAATCCTATCTATTTATGGTAAGAAAACAGAATTACAGTACAAGGTTTCATGCAGCTTATAACGGTCAAAGGTTAAAGGCACATCCTAACACCAAGCTGAATCTCTGGTGAGAGAAGGAAAGAGAGTTTTGGTGGTCAGAGGAGGAGGGGATAAGTTGTCTCGGGCCTGGACGTGATCTTTCATAGCTGCTTGATTGGCTCGTAAGCTTTGCTGTGTTGGTGGTGGTGAAACTGTTGACTACCCGACCAAAGTCCAGAATGGTTTACCTACTGGACAAAACATTTGAGGGACACTATACCGCACAAGCGCTAAACTGCAACTCGCAATAAAACGAGACGCGTTGATGAAATCAACAGGGACTTGTGAGAGGTGAGGAAAAAGGAGGGTAGACGTAAGATTGCAGCTTTTTTAGACCCTTCTTCTTTTTCTTGCGATGACCACGTAACCCAAGCACGCTTGAGTTTGACTTTTTATTTTATTTTCCTTGTGTTATTTCATTTTTCGCTTGCTTGCCTTGCTTATGATTTTTTTTATTTTTATATGTTGAATTATTTCCGTATAGAAGCGTGAATGTGAAAAATTAACGTGTTAGTAAAGCTACCGGATAGCACATAGTTTGTTTACGTACTGATATTATACACATACGCGGTTAACGTGTCTATATTTACAGTTGAATTTACGTTATAAAAATATTCTGTTTGTAAATTTGTTTGAATCGTTGGATTATTAAAGGATAAATACGTGGAATTTTATTTCCAAGATTTTTTTTTCTTTTTTATTTATTTAGCATGCCTGAAATTGTAATTTAAAACTAGTATGTTTTTTCCATGAAAGTCTACAATAAAATCTAGCTTTGTAAATGCAATTTTCAAACAGAGATATTCTAAAATAAACAGTTTTTGCGTTTCAAATACCGCGAACGTAAAAAAATATTTTTATCAATATATTTAGTTCAATTTTTTTTTTTTTTTTTTGAACTCTAAGAGTTCTTTGATATTTTATTTCAATATTTTTTAAATATTTTATTTATAAACAAAAATCTTTTTAAACATTATAACATCAGTTCTTATTCAGTTTTTATTTTAAAATCTGTTTTATGATATTTATATTTATTTTTAAATTATTGCGTTTATATATTAATTTTCAACGTTTATAAATTATTATATGCACATAACTTTCATCCTCCACAATAGATCACAGATTAACTTTCGTTTCTCACCTACGAAAAATATATATATTACAGAACGTCAACAATCCTGTAGATTAAGCCATTGCAACTCACATTAATACGATCCTATATAACTAACATCACACACTAAAATCCAAAAGAATGTATAAGCAGCAGCAGCCGTCACTCTAACAATACAAAGAAAGAGTATAGGGATGGGGACGGGGATATGGAGAAAGATACCTTTAAGCGGTAGCGCAACAGCTGCGAGGAGACTATATAGGGCTATAGGCATAAAGTGGCTGTTTAGCCATAAAATAATGTCCCTCGATATAAACGCGGTAAATACGGAAGGGATAAGCCAAGCTGTCGTCGTATAGGTATGTATATGTATATACGGGTTGGTCCGATATAGGCTTTCCCTATACTATGCCTTCCTTGCGTACACGCGATCTTACCCCTCGTTGCAAGAGCGTTTGTCTGTCGCGCCTTTATCGGTACGACAAGGCTGTTAAATCCCCCTTGGGCTCTTATTCTCTTTCCCCCCACCTTCTTCTTCCTCTTCTTGTACCCTATTACTGCTTTTGGATGCTCAGAATTTTTTTTTGTATACATTTATGTACATACACACGCGACCAGCACCCAAGCTGTGTATAGATTTTTTTTTTATTCTTCTCAATTTCCTTGCTCATCTTCTTTAAACGTTGCCTGATTTCCTTTATGGTTTTCTTTTTATTTTTCTTTTGTTTGCTCTGACCATGAGCGGGTGCATATGTATGGGGTTAGCATTTACGGGCATATACGGAAATCATCTGCGGGATTACTTCTTTTTTTTCTTTCTTTTGTGGAAATTATAAATGACGAGTCGTTTATTACGATAATTCAGTGACTTTTATTATGTGTACTGTTAGACCATAATTTATTTGTGTTTGACTGCGTTCAATTAAGTCATCAATAGAGAACATAAAATATGGGTATGGCTATGTCGACAACAAAGAAATGTCTTAATGATACATACCCAACTAAATTTTCTAGTAAATATCAAAATTCAGAATAATATTAATGATTTAAATAAAAATTTTTTATAAAACTCTAAAAAGCTAATTTATTATATCTGCAAACAATATAAACATCAATTCCAACAAGTCAGTCAAAATAAAATGAAAAACAATGTGCTTTATTTTCATGGCAACTAAAACACACGCTTGACATAGACAATTTCAGAAATTTCTAATATGCAAAACAGACATTATTTTGCTTCTTGACTTTAATTCGTGGTGTTGCACATACAACAATCTTAAGCCAAGCATATACGTCATCCAGTAAAACATATTTCACAAGTAGCTGTTCTCTAGTTCCTTTGTTCTCACTTACACAGCGTGAAGCATCTTAAAGCTTTCTCCCCTTCTTCCTGCAGCATCAAATCTCTCATAGCATGGTACATAATAGTCTTGGTTTAAAGTCTTGAGAAATCTTGTGATTCTTCCCTCACAATTTACTTTTGTATTATCATAATTCTTATTTTAATCGCCGCTATTAGTTGTATGTGTGAGTTTCGTGGGGGAAACGTATAAAATGTCCTGTCAATCGATGGAGATTGTATATTTTACTCTCATGCATGTCGCGACTGTCGAAACTTGTGATCACACGAGGTAGGAATTTGTGGCCATCGAAGAGCAGATAGGTCCAATGTGAGTAATTTGGAAACGAAGAGGTATATAGATACTACTATTGCATGGACGACTCTTTCGTTAAATGTTTAAAATTCGATTTGGCCAACTTTCCCTGTCGTTGATTTGAAAATAATCTATATTTTTAGTGACTTTTTTCTGTTTGGGATAAGGCAAGAGGATGGAACCTATTTGCTTTTCGATCGTTTATTTTCTTATCCCTTTTTTTTTTTTCTAGCAGTCTTGAGCGAGGAATTGTGCGTTAATATCTTGATTTTTTTTTAATTTTAAATATAATTTTATTAACACATAGTAAAGATGAAATTTGTCATTTTTATTAATGTAGTCTCTTTAAATATTTAGTTTTATATATCAACAATCCCAAAACCTACATAATTTAGACAAACGATAATTCCCATAATTTCTTCCTTCAACTACAATTTAACCACGATTCAAGTAGACAACTAAACAGGAAGACAACCACTAAAAAATAAAAAAAATCAAAAGTTAGGGTATCCTTAAACAAGATTGTCATAACCAGTAGAAAAAGTCTCACGCGTGTCACGCTATACAGTGTATAACCCCATCAACCATCTTCTTCTTCTCCCTCTACTTCGTAAAAGAAATGATAGCCTCGAGAGCAAGCAGACCATCAAGCAAACAAGCAAGCAAGCACAAGAGACTCGAAAAATTGTCAAGACGTTAGAGAGCAGTAAGAAGGAGTACATATAGCTGCCTCTCAGCTCGTACACGTCACCACACCTCGTCCATCGTAAGCTTGCGCGAGCGTGCTCGCAACATGCAAAATGCACTCTCTCTCTCTCTCTCTCTCTCTCTCTCTCTCTCTCTCTCTTCTCTATAACGTTGTGTAAGGTAGCTTCTCTCGCGGGAGCCATATGTTTTCACGCGCTGCTTTCGTATTCCGGCGATACCCTCTCTCTCTCACGTGGCAGCATAGGGGTAACATCGTGTATGCGAGACCGGATGCGCGCCTTTCTTCCTTCGTAGCCTCTGTAGGCAAGACAAAGCTACCAAGAGACGCCCAACCTCTTTCTTATATATACCATCGTTTGCGCGCAACGAGGCTGGGATGGGTGAGAACAAGTGCACCAGAGGAGGCTGCTTCTGCTGGGTGAGTCTTGTGATTTAGGGCTTTTCATTAGCGCCTCCAACACTTCTAATACTACTGCTGCTGCTGTTAGAAGAGAGAAGTTCAACGAGCGCGGCTGGATTCGTTGGTTGCACTGATTGCTGCCTCGGTTACGGTCTCAACAACGACTGAAACGACGACGACCCTTTTGGTCGCCGAGATGAGTCGAAGGGGATGTGTCACGTGCGATTGCTCTCTTGTCTCGGTGCTACTTGCCGTCTTGTAGTAGTCGAACTATTGATGTTTACTTCGATAGAAAGGGAGGGAGGAAGGGTCTTATTTGGAGAATTGGTGGTGATGTTCCTTTTTTTTCTTCTGTACGAGATTGGGCTCTGACGGGTGAAGATTGAATGGAGCCGATGAAGTTCGAGGCTTGAGAAACGTTCGAGTGGTTGTTTCGTGTGGTGAAACATAATGGCGACGTTTTTTATTGCAACTAGTACTATACTTGTACTATAATGTGAGGTAATATTGTGAGTTAATGGTTATGTGTGACTACCAGGATGGATGAGTTTTATGTGTGGTAAAATGTTATTGGACTCGTAAGCGGTAAACAATAATGTTTTTATAAGTAGAAAAAGTTGAGTAAGGTCAGACTAATTTTGTTTTTTAATTTTAATATAGATTAGTTTGTTTAATAGATTTGTTTTTCTAAAAAGAGATTTCAGATTATATCATTTATTATTGATATAATATTTAACGATTGAGATGATCAAAAGATATGTTAAACTAATACTACTATGATAAGAGAGAATCGATATGAATGTATATATAGCTCAGCAATCGCTTTTATGAATTAATGTTCTATAATCGTATAAGTGTCAATCCAATAACCCCCTCCCTCCCCTCGATCAGTATTAATATTCTGCATGCAGAATTTGCTAAAAAAATTAACGATAATTTATCCTCGAAATGGTTTAAAACCACAATGTTACGCCAAACGAATATCTCGAGAGAGAAAGATAGAGCTTGAAAGCTCAGTCCCTTGCGATCAGCCAATCAGTTTAATCTTTACTTTCTTTACGAATTGAAAAATCTGATAGAACAAAAGACGAAATTCACCTCTAATTAAGCATTTAATCATTTTAAATTGTTCCTTTTCTCCATGTTCATTTTTATATGCAAACGTATGCAATATATTACTCTTATTCGTAAACTATTAAATGAAGTTTGAAATTCCATAGAAGTATTGAATACAAAACTATTTCAGAATTTTTATTTTATATCGTAATAAAAAATCAAAAACAACTTCCTCTATTTTCTTGCTTTCTTTTATCTCAACCTCCTTCCCAACTCGAAACAAATTCACACAGTTACGCATCGTTCGGTGTACAGAATTTAAGATCCAAAGCTCGTATAGATCGGCTTTACGCGAATATACGCATCAACGTCCAACCGAGTTTTGAGTCACGTACATATACATATAGGCATGGTTTAGGCGTGTATTACGTGTATACGCATCTATATCTAAAAGCAACCCTCCACGCGCTGCTGTCCAGTGAGCCGCGTGACAGCTAATATCCTGCCCGGAAAAGCTAACACCCACGACTCTCTCTCTCTTTCTCTCCCTCGGACTACATACATCTACTGTATGTGTATACGCGACTCTGGCAGCTAACTCTTCCTGTGACCACCGATATTAAAGCGGTGAAGACTATCTACTATTACTACCACTACTACTACTACTACTGGAAAATGTGTGACTTGGCTTTAGCGACGTTACTGACGACGAACCTGGACGTGTGAGTTCTATTTTTTTTTCTTACTTTCTTTCATCTTGGGGGATGAAAGTTTTAAAGTTGCGCTTGCTATTACTGTGGCTTTCACGATGTAGGATGGGCGTGATGTCTAAAATTTGGTATTGGATGCTCTGAACTGGATAGTATTTTTTTTTTTTTATTTTTTAATATTTTCTTGGTTGATGTTTCTGTTATTACCGTCATATCGTGACTTTGGTGTACTATGGTTTTAATAAAAAAAAAAGTTTGTAATTGTATTTTGTAATGGTTGTGTACGGTTTAAAAGTATTTTTAATGATTATATCTGTGTTCTTCTTTTTATTAGTCGTAAGACTTAATGTCTTGTAACCTACACACAACGTCGAGTAATTTATATTTTAATTCATTTTAAAAAGTAAAGTTAAAAAAAAGTATTTAATTGATTAAATAAAAATACCTTATTTATAAATAAGTCTAAATTTAACTAGTATTTAATCAAACATTTAAAAATCTATTCTTCAACATATTTGTCGAGTATTACCTTACCACCGGAAGTTCCAGTTGCAAAAAAACAATATCCTCTAGAATTTTCATTTCCTACAACTCCACTCCAGTTATATCTACCCCAGAAAACAAAAGATAAAAAAAAAGTTTATATCAGCTTGCTTTCATCAGAAATAATTGTCGTCGACGCCATACAAGCCTCTCCCGGCGCAAAGTTTCCCGTCACTCTTAATGAACCCAATTACCCGAAACCAAAGCAAGACTCGCCGAAAATAGCAATCTGACCGACACTGGCTCATTAGGCATTCCGCAAACAGCGATTTCTCTTCCTGGTGTACATTGCGATACTCATCTCTCTCTTTCACTCTTCTCCCTTCTCGTCTTCTTCCTTATAACAGAGTTGATATCGATACTACGACGTGGAAGTAGGAGCAGTCTCGTTGAAGTAATAACCGAATCCAATATTCCATCCTTTCAGTATATGTACGATGTACCCTATGAAGGTCTCAACCCCTGTCTTCAAGAAAAAAAAAGTGAAATTTGCCTTTCGCGATGGGGGAGAAAACTGTCAGTAGCAGAAATTTTTTCGCGCATCTCTATATACTTGGATTTTTTCTCGTATAGCTATACGCTTCTTTTTATACAATCTTTTTTTTTATTATTTATTTTTCTATTGCTCTTACTTCTACTCGTTTTTCTTTTCTTAGCCTTTTACATTTCTCAGTCACTTACAGTCTGTTCGTTTGTATGTATATGATTCTCTTCCTACTTTTTTTATGGTACGATTTATGTATGAACATATGGAGTTACAAACTATTTTATTCGCTTTACATCTCAAAATAAAATTTTATTTTAGTTTTTATTTCCTTTTATCTAGAACATAACTTTCTACAATTTCATTTAAATATTTAAAAGTAATTATACTTGTTAATTAATATTTAAAAAAAAATCAAGTTAATAGATAATTAATTTATCATATCATACAATCCACAAAATATATCTCAATATTTAAATTCCACAAAATTGAATTTTAAAGAAAAAAAAAATAAAATAAAATCGTAATCCCATAATAGTCAAATGAAAATGCACATTTCTCTAGTCCTTGCAAATTTTCCAATTGTTAATCAGATCAGTTGTGGAGGGTTACGTAAATTTTATTTAAAAGCTTGCGCGGAAGCTGCCCAACGAAGGAGAGAAGTAGTAACATAGAAATAGAGAGAGAGTAGGAGGGGAGAAAGGGTAGTAGTAGAAGCGATCGGCTGAAATCTGATTTACGAGTAGGGACAAGAGAGAGGGAGTTGGACGAGGCAGTCGCAGAATTGTGAGGAGGAAAGGGGAAAGATAGGAGTAGGAGGAGGAGGAGGGACGTTTATGGATAGCCATATCGGGTATTTATCGGTCGACCAGCTCCGTCCGTCCGTCTGTCCGTCCGCGTCGTGGCGCCGTACGTTAGCACTGGTTTAATCGAATCGACCTACGGGAAAATTCTCCAGCTCGTCGCTCGTTCATTAATCAGTGGCAAGGGAGCAGAGAAAGAGAGAAAAAGCCCACTGCTTTACTCGTCTCTCTTTCTCTCTTTCTACCAAGAGAATAGAAATATAATATATATATATATATATATATATATATATATATATATATATATATATACTGAATAAGTGTGGGTTATATTATGTCTCTATATACACATACAAAAACACGTATGTGGTAGATTTTTGACGCACGTGTGTGCTTCACGAATTTTTCGGAAAGAGACTCACTCCCTTCCTTTTTTTTTCTCGTTTACTCATTCCGCTCACGACACAGCTCGCTCATTGCTTGCTCTTCTTTCAAGCTATATTCGCTCTTTTATTTCTTTATTTCTTTCTTTCTTTATTTCTTTTTCTCGTTTCATTCCGACGAATGACTTTTCCAAGAGATGTATCTTTCTGATATGATTAAACGACCCTGTATTCTACACCGACCGCTTTATTTAACGCTGGAGTTCTTTTCAAGTTAATATATCATAATTTAGAAACTATTTTTATACTTGATTATTTCCTTTGAATAAAATTAAACATAATTACAATTTGAATATTTATGTTGATTAAAATTAATTTATTAAAATTTAATTTTAAGTTTAGAAATATATTTTTTAAATTTTGTATAAAGAAAAATCGTTGCTTTAAAATCTCAAATTACCACATTGACCACGTAAGCAAAATTTTTGTAAAGCTCTGATACAAAACGCAATCATAGCAATATTGACTAAGAAAAGCCAATACGTGGTAACTCTACGAATCCAGGTTCCATATATGTCCGTTAGTTGCAAAAACTTCATGAAAAATCAAAGTCCCAGCATATATATATATATATATATATCCCAAGGAAGAAAAATAATAATTTCTACGACTTCCAGTACCTTCCTTCTTTCGCCTTCATCTTCTATCGGCGTGTCTGCCACGCGCAGGATGGGCAGATCATCCTCCCTTCTTCTCCCTTCGTCTATATACGCGCCTGGACGCGAAATTGGCCTTCCGGTTCGTGACCCGCGGCTTCAGCGTATACCAGCTGTAATCGGAAGTAGCGATTTGCGATGGTGGTTGGGCATCCAAATGGGATTTGTACGATTACGTCGACTTTCTTTTTCTCTCTCTCTCTTTTTCTCTCTTTTACCTTCATCTATACTCTATATCTGTCTTCACCTTTTTATCGCCTGATAATTTGATTCTGGGATCCAACGGAGACGACCGCTTAAAAATGCAAGGCGGATTTTCTTAAGGCGCGTTGGCGAGTTGACGCTTTAGTTCTGTTTACGATGAGGCTAAGGAGAAAGATTCTAGGAAATTCATCGGCAGGTGATTGACTTTGGTAAACTTTCTGGAATTTTATTTTCGTCTTGAGGCTACGTGATAAGGTAGTTAAGATTTTTTAACTGAGATTTTGTTATACTAAAAGACATTTTATAATATTATTTAAGTTTTATGAATTAAATTTACATAAACATATTTATAATAAAATTACATAAATATGTTTATGTGAATTTCACAATCAATTCTTCATTTTAAATTATTGTAAATAGTATAATATGTAAGATTGTATTGTGTTACGTGATAAAATTAATTTTTATTAAGTTTTTATTTATCGAAAATATGCACTGTTATGGAGAACTTGATTGGCTTAGTCAATATAACACTAGTTTCGGAACCTACAAGTCGTGGGTTCGATTCTCGGTGTCAGTCGTTTTGAGTTCTTATAGAAATAGCTGAAATACACTAATTATAGTGTGAAAAAGGCTTTAAAAAAATAAAGTAATATATGTAATGTAGGTGATAGGTTATTTCTTTTTTTGCAAAATAAATATTTTTTTTTGTATAATATAATAAAAAAAAATTCATACCCATAAAAAACAGAAGAAAAAAAATGAAAAATAGAGAAAGAAGAGTATGTAGCGCATAAATTCATAGTAAAACGACGTGACAAGCATACTAAACGTATTCCATATTTACACATTGCTTGTCATCCCCTTTTTTCCTCAACCCACCACCTATTAAAGCTTACCAATCCATCGGCCCATCAAACTTAACCACGCAATTTCCCATCGCTCATTGAAGGCGACAAACTCGCGCATATCTATCTCGCAAGAGAAAAAGACTAGGCCTTCCTTACACGATTATATAATAGCCGTTAAAAACGCATCAGCACAAAAAACGAACGCTCTGAATTAGCCTCTTCTTCTTCTTTTTTCCTCACCATAAGCTTATACTCGTCGTCGGTAGGCTTTCGCGTCAACAGCTCTCGTAAGTATTATCGTAATTCCCATGCGAGGCTTTGCAGTGGTATAGTCGAGGGATCTTTTCGGGGAGGAGGGGAATTTCTTTTCTTCCCTATGGGACTACGAGTAAAAAGCTCGTTAATCATTCGCGTGCTTGTCGGGTGGTACGCTTGTAAATCCGCAATTACAATCTCGGTATACTCGCGAACGTAAACGCTAAAAAGGTTTTGGCGTTGAGATTGTATAGCTGGGGACTTTGAGCTTGCAAGGACGAGGAAGGCCGTGAATAATACGCGCCGATCTTAAGGGCGATTGTTTTGTCTGTCTGTCTCTGAAGAGATTCAGTTTTATGAGTTGTGTTTGTTTGTTTGTTCGTTTTGATGTTTAAATGACAATACTTGTTTGTTGTGATTGAGAGATGTCATTTTAATGAATTTAATTCACCGATTTGATTGCATGTATTTGAATATTTTTTATGGAAAATATAAAATAATTGAGTATGTGTTTTACAGTTGATGTAAAGACTTAAATAAATAAAAATAAAATTAAAATTATCAGTATAACACATATAGCTATTAAATATTATCAAAATATCAAAATTAGATGGAAATATTTCTTAATAAGAACACTAAAGCATGATTTATAATAACGTCTAAAAATCAAATTATGTAACAAAAGTAACACTCATCAAACATCTTATTATTCACTTTTATTAAATATAAATCATACCAACATTTCTTATAAACCAATTAAACCAACCCATACAAAGCAACTTTTGTCATCTCAAAAATCTCAAAGCCCGGTCAAACAAATACCACTTGACATTTAAAATATAATTAAATCATTTTCACAATGAAAATATATAATAACATTACGCCTCTTTTGACAAGCATAAAATCATTAAAATGCCATCCTTTTAAGAACCACAAGTATCAAGAAACATTTCTTCTGTCCCTCTCGTTTAACAATAACAAAAGAAGAAGAATAAACGTCTTCTCGTCCAAAGATGTATTATATACATCACAATGCAAATTTTATAAGCATCTTTGTATGTTTCACATTTATTTGGAAAAGGGGGGCAAAAAGTGAAGACAACAAGTCTCCCGTAATTTCAGTCTTGCGAATGAAAACGAAGAAGTTGCCTTATTCCTAATACTACTCGGTTAAAAGCTCGCAAGCTCGCGAACGAACGAACGAACGAGCGAGAAAGCAAGCAAGGTATAGAAACAGCCTAAAAGGGAGGTGAGGTAGAGGTAAAGAGAGAGAGAGAGAGAATCGGAGTGGAAGGAAGAAACAATGGGGCAGTCTAGCGGAGGGACTAGGAAATGAATTGCCATTGAATAGAGGGAAGAGGTGATAGGGGGAGAAGAGAGAGGTAAATCGGGATGGCGCAATTACATTTTGATTGTCTGGTTGTTTGAATAGTACACACCGAGCTTTCTTTTTCCATTTTGTCTTACCTCTATTTTGGTGTAGCTTGCGCGTTTGCTCCAAGATTATTATTGTTAGCGTATGTATGCGTTTATCGATCGATCCTGTAGGTTGATCCATCTAATTTGTTAATTAATCTCTGAGTGTGATTCTGCATCATCTTGTTAACGTTTTTTTTTAATCCATCTGTTTTACTTATACGATGACTACGAACATAGAGGTAATATTTTCACGTCACTCGTATCTCACCGCAGGTGTGCGTATGTACACGCGCTAACACTTGCCAAGAAACAACTGACGAGAAATTCGAGACAAAATTTTATCTCGACATTCTACATTTCAGTAAGCAATTTTGAATTTAACATTCTTGGGACGATATACCAAAAACGATGAATATTACTTTTGCTATTATGTTTATCATCTTGGGTCTACCGTTGATGCTTTAATTACCTTGTTGCTTGTACGATAAGAGTTTTGAACTTGAAAGTACACACTTGTATTTTGTCGATTTGCTTTCTCAGCTGATAGACGGTTGTAATGTACACATGAGTAATTTTTATAATGATGTTTAATCGATCAAGTGTAGCAGTAATGTATAGAGATGTGTGAATGTTAAAATTTTACGTACAAAAAATATATTATTTTTACAGAAGTATTAATTAATTAATTATTATTTTAAAATTTTCATTTATAAAATAATACCCTACTATATCTTAACAAACAAACAAACGAAAATCCAATTCTTTACTGAACCAATTAAAAATTTCAAAGTAACAGTAAAATATAACCCATAACTCAGCATCAATGATCATCGTATCTCTTTTCTGACGAGAACTGGACGACAAAAAGAATAGAAAAACGATCACATCTATAGCAGGGCTAAATCGGGGTCGAAAGAGATAAGGTCTTGAAATTCGTGAGTCACATTTTTTTTCGAGTCTTCGCCTCGAGCCAGTTTTCACAAACTTTTCTCTTCCGCATTGCGCTTAACTAATGTATATAGAAGAAAAAGAAGAAGAAGAGGGGTCCAGTAAGAAAGTAGCATCATCGACCATCTTTCTTATACTTTCTGCTTTTAATAGTAGTAGAGCCTCTTATACTTGCAAGCTCGTAAAAATTACTCTCGGCTTTCTCTCTCTCTCTCTCTCTTATCAGCGCGTAAATCCGGATGCGGTATTAACGAGTATGAGATAGCGAAGCCAAGCTGGCTTAATTGTAGATGGGAAGGTGGGTGGCGTTTAGCGCTAGCGAGATAAGCTGAAAGAGCGTCAATCCTCAAGTGTGGTAAGAGAAGAGTAGGAAGGGGGAGAAGAGCACAGCTGGCTCGATCGACTTGAACGACTTGTGTGGATACACTTGGGTAATCAGAGATCTCTCTCATATGTGTATATGCGTATGTGTATGTGCTTTTCGATGGAATAGTGAGGTCGAATTTTGACCGAGTTACTGCGGTGAGGAGATCGAGTGTCAAATATCGAATATCGATATTGTATTTTGCAGGGGTTGTGGATATAGTTTGTGGAAAGGTTACTATTGTTATTTGTAAAAGCTTAGGTTGTTAGAATTATTATTGTATTTTGTTAACATTATAGTAAAATACTTTTTTTTTAATTTTTAAATCAAAACAAAATATTTATCAAGCTGTTTATTAATGATTTCATTAACTGATTAATATTTATTTTATAAATAATCATAAATTCAGAATTAATTTTGTTAAAGTTGTAAATAATCATGTTTGTAATATCAAACTGCATTAACCGATGAAGAAATTATGAATTATTAATTTTAATTAGCTTAACAAATAATAAATTTTTAATTTATTTTATTTTATAATTCAAACATTACATTAACATTAGTTTTTAAACATTTATCTTATTACAATATTATTCAAATTTCAACATATAAATTCATAAAATTAAAATATTTTCCTCCAAACCTTAATACTATTAATTCATTCATTAATTTTTCCCCCTTTCTTTCTTCCATCTAAAAATAACACCAAAAATTCAATGCTTAATTTCATAACGAGGTCGAATTGCAAATCATCTTTGTTAAGTCATGATTTTCCAAACTTTCTCCTGCACGTGCATTATCATTTTGCGAAAAGGCTATCCTAAGCTTACACGTCTCTTTCCTTTCTCGAGCCGTCATTTTCCTCTGATTGGCGAAGTATAACGGAAGTTTCAGCGATGGCAGCGAGAGCCAGAGCAGCAGCAGCATCAGATGCGGGGGGAGTAGAAGTAGGTAGTAGCGGCTGGAGTTGTCGGATTTGTCTTACTTCCGCTTGGGGCTACTATATCTGGGAAGGGGCGAGAGAGAGAGAGAGAGAGAGAGAGAGAGAGAGAGAGAGAGAGAGAGTAGACGGGCCAGGGAATGGAGGGAGGAAAAGCGCCCGTCAAATCCGCGAAGCTTCAAACTTACATCAGCCAAATGAAAGCCGCGCCCTGCACCTTGCCTCTCACTCTCTCTTCCTTACCCATCCCTCTTTTTACTTCTTGCATCGCTTCGACGGCTGCTACTACTGCTGCTGCTGCTACGGATGCGCATATCGTAGAATTATTGTATGTATATGTATGTACAAGGCTTATATCTATTTTACGTTGAGGCTATTTTAGCTTGAGGCGTATGGGGGTTTATATAGGCAGGTTTGGGTGGAGCTCGCTGCTGAGATCGTTTCAATGGACGTGCCTACATGTCTAGACTCACATTTTCTGACTAGCCTGTGCTAGGCTGAAAAGTAGCTTTTTTTTGTACTTTCTTGTAGCTTTGGCATAGAGAAAAAAAAAATAATATTCTGGCAGCAGTTCGTGAAGTAAATGAAATTTTTAATAATTTTAAATATTAATCGTATTAACTTTTTTTCTTTATTAATCTGTGGTTTCTTTTTTTATTAAAAAAAAAATTTTTTATTAAAAAGGGTTAAAGTTTATTTTTAAAAGAATTTTTTTTTTAATAAAAGAATATAATTTTTTATAGGTCTATTTTGAAAAAGTTATAATAAAAGTTAATTTTTCGTTAAGAGTAGATCTTTTCAGAAAATTTCGTTTCCTGTCGAGAAAAATAAAAACTTTCAAGCTTTTAGATACAAAAGAATCTAATTTCTTTTATCTTCGTAAACAAGTGCATAATTCTTTTTTCAGCATGTTAAAGATAACGAGGAATTGAAGTCAGGACAAAACTTCTTTCAATTTGTTTTCATGGTCATTAAAAGGATAACATCTCTTACTTTTACCACAGTTTTACTTTTTTGTATCGCTCTAGATAACTTTCTTTCGTGTCGTTACGTTTAATTGTTTTTTGATTTATTGCAAAGAATATGTGCTACATTAGTTACTAAACGTTTTGTATGATATATTAATATAAAAACTTGTGTTCATTTTGATAATATATAGATCGTTTATGATGTCATTAAAATATGAAACAAATTGCTCTTAAAATGTTAATTCTTTATTTATTTAACTTTCTAAATTCTAAAAAATGTGTTGCATTAGGAAATAAAAATATTTAAAATAAATTTTAATTTTTGATCAATTTACATAAAATATATTTATATATCTACTCCTCATAAGATTAATATCTCACAATTTGTCTTCATTATTTTTGATCTTCTTAAATTGATTTTAAATCATAATCTTATACGCATATAAAGATTAATTTGAAAAAAATATCTTACAAATAAATTACAAATTATGTTATCCAAGTAAAGTGAAAGAAAAATCGATAGATTTACAGAGGACAACCTCAGCCTCAAAAAATTTCAGGCACATAAGTTGATGGTTAAGTAAAAAAAAAAAGAAATAAAAAAGATAGCTGGCGATAAGCAGAGAGCAAGCATCCTCTCTTACAAAAATCTGGGAGGTGCAAGAACGACGCCGCAAACGACTCAATAAACTTCGGCGCATCGTCCCACCCTCTCAAGCTTTTCTACAAGAGTCAAGGTAGCAGCAGTGGAGGTAGTAGTGGTGGTGGTGGTGGTGGTGGTCCCTCTTTCACCGAAATCAATCGTGGTTAGTCTCCATCTCCTTCCATCATCATGCGGCGACAGCATCAACCTCAAGATCTCCTCTCATATTCTCATTCTCTAACTTCTTCAAACTCCTTCTAAATCGAGTCTCTTCTCGCGGTCGCGAAGCCAGAGGATTGAAATTAGAGCCAAAGCGGTAACAGCATAGCAAAGACGACGACGAAGACGATGTCAGTGGCATCACAGTTCTATCCTCAAGTAAAACGGGGAAGGCAAGGTGTCCTTTAGCACCGTCCGCTTCCAAGACGCAGCCGCGAAGTCGAAAATCTTAATCCCTTCGAGAAAGAGGAAGAGAAAGAGAGAGAGAGAGAGAGTAAGTGAGAGAAAGAGTAAAGAAGCTAGAGAGAGGTACCGCCCCCGAGATCTGGGTCTGGGCGGTGCCGAGGTCGAGCTATTGGCTCTACTCAACCTGAGTGGGGGTCGGGGCAGCGAGACGATTTTTGCGCGCGCCGCTTTACTATCAGAGTATGCGTATGTATGTATGCTGCGCACCAGCTTATGCTATACTACGTCTACTGGTGGTGTGTATGCTACTGCTTCTATACTGCCTGCTACTGCTGCTGCTGCTTCTGGCTTTTCGGAGCAAGAGTTGTCGCGCACGCGCATCCTTCGTTATATACTAGCCGCCTTATATGTGCGCGGTGGTGGCTCGATGCCCGCCACCGTCGTAAGAGAAGCTGCTGCTGCTGCTACTGCAGCCACCTCCTCAGTTGACGCCGAGCGTCCGTTGACGGAGCGCAGACTACGCGCGCGTTCTCGCGCTCTCTTTCTCGATTTTTGTGAGATTTTGTAAAGCATTGCTCTTTGCTCGAATTTGGAGAAACGAGTTTAGTAGCCGTCCCTAACGGATGTAGAGGATTTGATTTTTTGGAAGGGAAATTATTAGGATCGGTTGATTGGTACTGTTGTTAATCGTGTGTTGTAATTGGGATTGGCTACTTCGGTTTGGTGAAAATATGTGACGGTACTTTTGCTTATACGATTTTTGTAATCGACAAAATCGTTCAGTGAATTTTTAAAAATTTTATTTTTTTGACTGATTAGAACTGTGAAAATAGTTCATTATCAGCAGTGATTTAAATTATTATTAATCACATTGACTTTGTGATAGAAAATAAAATTATCAAGTTCGATACTGCCAATATTATCCTTACAGTAGTATCAGCATCGATGTCAAAACTATTTTTAAAATTGATAAACAAGTGCAAAAATGTCCAGTCGTAGCTTCCTTCACCAAATGCTGATACATAAGTAGTAACAGGAGGAAGTGTACGGACAAGCTTAATTAGGAAAAACTTGTTATTAAATATAAAAGAAGGAAGATGGATCGGTGTCGATTCGATCATAATCGAAATGTCATAGAGACAAGCGATAAATTAATATCCGAAGCTATGACCACGTGGTGTGGTCATGGCAATAATTTACATCTGAAGTTAAAGACGAGAACGACGGAAACGATGTCTCGTAGACGTAGGCTACCTGCAGCAATAATGGCTTTGCTTACGGGCACGTGGCTCGTTGCGCTTCTTGCCGCGTCGGCGAATGTTGCCTCTGCTGCCTTTACTACCGGCAAGTCTCTTTTTTTAGACATTATTTTTATGTGTTGTGTGGTGAATGATTTAAATAGAAATTTAATATATACAAGTATTTATTATAAAAAAAATAAAAAAAGCAACAACAAAAAATGTGCTATTTTATTTTTAATGATTGATAATGCAATTGTCAATTTTTATTTGCGTTAATTTTAACGCTAAAATATTTGTTTTATCTTTAGGTAAAATAGAAAAATGATTATAGTAGACAGACACAATGTTAAGTCTTCGAGGCTTGCAATAGATCAGTCAACAAAGCGTCGGATTCGGAATCCATTGGTCGTGGGTTCGATTCTTGGCGACTGACTGATTTATCATTCAAGCTTTGGTCGAAATAAACTCAATAGAGTTTCAAAACGATTTTTACGTACCTAATATGTTTTCACAGTTAAGAACTCATTTACAATTTTTTTTTGTTAGTAAAATTTATTTTAAAAGTCTTATTTTAAAATTATTATAATTGATTTTTTACTCGCTCAGTGAATAGTAAATATATATTATCCTATTTATTCGGTGTTACTGAGCCAATTTCATTTCTTATTTTAAAATTATATTTATGATTTGAATTTTCTTTTGAAATATAATTTATTACATTTATTTTTCATACATAAAAAAGATACTCATGAATCTACAAATTCTTTTTTTTAAGATAAAAAATTTTTATCGTTTGCTAAAAATTTGATAATTTGCTAATTTAATTAATTAAAGTATTATCATGACCACAGTATTTTACAAAAAAACAAATTAAAAACCACTTACATGTTCTAAATCATATAATTTGTATTTGAAATAAAATAACCATTATTTTCTATTAAAACAATTATATTAAAAAATGTTAATATTTAAATAAATTTTAATTACAACATATATTGATATTTTTAATTTTTATCATAATATATTATTATAAAAGAGAGTGAGTGATAAATTGTTTGATGTGGTTGTATATAGTAATATTCTTTTTTATCACTTAACTTCGTAATTATTATTTATTCCTCTATTTATTATTATACAATACGTATTGTATAATATAATAATGGCTATTCAAATTTTATAATTAAGCAAGATTGTCATATAGTTGCATTAAAACAATAGCCTTTGTGTATATATATTTTAAATACCGTTTTTAACCAAACGTAAAATAAAATTAATTTCAATTTCGTTAATTATCACTATTAATCTTTGTAACATATTTTTAAAATAAGCTTCATCTCTTCGCTAAAAATAATCTTAACCTACAAGAAAAAAATCTTGCTAACACAAAAGCACCAAAGTAAAACGCAAGAAAACAATTTGCAGATTGACTCGAAGAAACCATCCAAGGGGTAGTAGTAGGGTATGTGATGCATTGCTATCCTAAAAATAAAACGAAATGCTGTGCAAGCCAAGTTATATCAGAGATGGGTAGCATGTAATAAATCTCCAGAGCAGGCGGAGGGTGAATACGTAGAGTTCGCGGGCTAAAACTCGCGAAAGCAGCGAGACGTGGGCCGCGAGATTTGCGAGTCACCGGCAATTTTATGGCCCATTTCCGGGGCAGCACGCCGGCGCCTAGGGGAGAGAATGGGGGTAGCGGTCAATCGCGGCTCTTCCATGTGTGTATACCCCAGGATGTGTGCCTATAGAGAAAGAGAGAGAGGGAAAGAGTCGCTTTATCGCGATCGGTATTACGATAAACGGGACGCGCTTGTACACCTTTGCTTGTGTACAGGATGAATAGAGGGAGTGATTCTCTATATATGTGTATGTCTATTGGGTGCAGGTTTAATGTGTGGATATGGAGTGATGCGTGCCTATGTAAACCCAGCGACGATTTAACGTGCGCTACGCTCGGGTAATCTCCGGTTTTAATTTCGCCAGTGGCAAATCAAGTATTTGGGTGGGTTACGGGAATTGCTGTGTATAAAGAGAGAGAGAGAGAGAGAGAGAGAGAGAGAGAGAGTTGCGTGGAGGTCGATTGAAAACTAGTGTGCGATAGATTTTTGCAATAGCAGATAAAATGGTGTGGCGTTTTGGAGATGTTTAGAATGTTGGTTGCTAGAATTTCATGTTGTTTAGTGACTTTGAATTAATAAATTGAATTTTAAAGTTGTTGGTTTTCGTTGTTGTTATCAAAGCAATACTTTGTATAAATTGACTTTTATCGTAGACGATCACGTACAGCATTAAATTGAGTTACTTAATTCGAACTCTAGAAAGTTACTTATAGGCTGAACTTGAATACTGATGAAGATGTATGCGATAGCAATGCTTGGTAAGCCCCTAATTCTGACTCAGCTGTTTTGTTCTTAATGAAATAATATAAGAGAATAATATATATTTTTTTTCAATTTTAATCTTAGATATAACTTTTGATTGATAGAAATAATTGTTTTTGCCATTAAGTAATTTTATTTAGAATTTGTTAAACTTGAAATTGATTTTAAAAGTATTTTTTGTTCTTGTTGATATCTCTACGAACAAATTTTTTTAAATTTCTCGAATTATTTGTTTTGTGAAAAATATCGTAATTAAATGTTGTGAATATCAGTATCTCAAGTTACATCGAATCTATGATCAGGAACACACAGGTGATAAAAAAAATTCGTAAAATAATATTTTCATCCTGAATTTATTAATTAAAGCGCGCATTTAATAATACGTAAATCTTTATGTTAGCTCAAAACAAAATTAAAAGCATTTAGTTGTTTATTTTTTGCTTTCTCAAAGAGAAAGCTTTGTAACGGTGAAAATTTTCGATTTGGTTTTTTTTGGTTTTCTTGACGTTTTGAAAGTTCCTGAACTCA
>JAPYZE010000801.1:0-31165 GCA_030522805.1 Leptomastidea abnormis
TATTATTAACAATATGTCCCCCGACCGCTTGGTTATTAAGCGCTTGGGTTTAAATTTATTTGTTATTAACAATATGCCACCCGCCTGCTTGGTTATTAAACGCTTAGGAGACTGTTTATTTATTTTATCTATTTATTACAACTTGCGCCCTGCCTGTTTCGTTTTTGAGCGCCTACATTTTTTTTGACCGTATTCCTACATTCTTATAATTCTGCCGCAGTCGAGAGCACTGAATTCCCCACGCCTTTAAATAAACATCAATTTTCAATTAAGATTCGCAAATACTAGAAATAATACGAGCGCACTGACATTTGGAGGTTCGGTGATGACTGACCGTCATTTATTAATTGTAAACAATTTTTAATAAATTTAAATACTGCAAAAACTAATTTTCGTTAACGAATAATTTTTTAACTGTTAAGACTTTTTTCTATCAGTGTATATTTAAGGCTGATAAAAGTGACGTTATAATTACACATAATATATTCCCACCTTCCAATCGTTCTCTCTCCATTATTTTTTTCTCTTTTTGCGCTTTTAGTCCGCAAAGTGGCCTCTCCTACTCCCTCCCTTACCTTCTCAACGGCAAGCACGAGCTGTATTATGTGTATCTCGAAATCGATTTTTCCATGTCATTTGCCGCTGAGCGCGTGAGCTGGCTCTATTAATAGACACATGCTGCTTGCTCTCCTCTTTACTCCTTCTCACCTATCTACCTTCCCCTCCTATTTTTACACTTCATCGATAGATTTTCTTTTGCTATCATAACACTTTTTGCGAACATTACGCTCTAAATTAGTTTTTCGTCATTTTTTTTATGGTCGCGCATTTATGTCTACATTTGTTTGGATTGTGTGTGTGTGTGTGTGTGTGTGTGTGTGTGTGTGTGTGTGTGTGTGTGTGTGTACGCGCGTGCGCGTGTGTGTGTACGCGCGTGCGTGTGTATCTGCTATAGTATCGATAAACGTGAGACCAAAGCACAAAGTTCAACAATTGAGATTAGTTGTTTTATTGAGTAAAAAACTTGAGCGTTAGGTATACTTGTGTTGTCAATGTAACATCACAAGTGACTACTTAGCTTTCTAAATTTGGATAAGCTTGAAATAAAGTGTTAGTCAACGCATCACATAAAAGTTTGCTCACAAAACTGTGATTATAATTGGAAAATACAAACTATATACACTAAATGGTGAATAAAGTCAATATTCTTTCCTACAAAGAAATTATATAGAACCTTTTATTCACTCGAAACGGTTATCATTAGGGCTGGGACTTCGAATAATTCAAATAGTCAATAATATTCCATTTTTCGAATATTATCTTGATATCCATTTTTTTTTAATAAATATAAAACTTGTTAAAAAAGTTAATAAATATATATAATAAAGATTTTTGTAAAATCATCAAAAGAAAATCGAATTTTCACTATTCGAATAACGAATATTCGTTCAATAAAATTATCGAATCTCCAGTTTTTATATTCAAATATCCGTTCGAATAGTAGAAAATAATTAAATTGCTCTTTTTCCCTAGATTCTACATTCTTTATAATTATAAAATGTTTCAACAAATTTTATTTATTCGAAGAAAAAGAAAAACTTTGAATAGTCTAAGTCACAGCCCTAGTTTTCATATCTTATTATGTTCTAATTTTTTAAATTGATTCTCTTCATATTGATTGACTGTCAAATGAATTTATTTCAGTGTAAATTCATTTATAATTTTAATTTAAAAAAAAATTGTTTTTTTTTTCGTAATTTTTTTGTTATAAAAATTTTTTTTTACCAGCTTAGAATAAAGTATAGGTATGTACCTTACAGCATAAGTAATTATTTTCCCTTGCTTTGCTCTGGCTCGTACATTTAATTTGAGTTTTAAGAATAATGCTCTATAGCTGTAGCCTAAAATACGTTGTCTTAATTTTCAAATTATAAAAAAGAAAGAAGAATTACGAGTGAAGAATTATTTTTCATTTAAATTGACACATACATACATGCATCGATTCGATTAGCTAGTATATATAAGTACAAGTTTGTAATTGCAGTAGTCACACGCAGGAGCACAGGCCGCAGCTGGACAAACAAACAGATGTCACCGCAAGTCTTAAAATACTCGTACACAAAATGAAATGAAGAAAAAAGCATAAGAAAAAAAGCAAGTTGAACGAGGGTTCAAAAGGGAAAAAAAGTGAGGGAACATAGTCGATTGAAAGATGCTTCAAACTGAAGCTATTTATAATGCATCGCAGATCGTCTTTATGTGCCTACTAAGATACACATCGATATAATCGACTACTCTTCCTTTAATCATTATCTTTCTTTTTTATAATCATCATCATTTTATCATGCGAATTCAATGAAAAGGTTAGCGTTTTTGTGGCTGGCAAGAACGAGGTTATACATATATGTATCCAAAGGAACGTTCTCTTTTCTTGGCTATACCTACACGACGAGGTAAAGGGCAAGGGAAGATGGAGAAAGGGGGGAGGGAAGAATAAAGAGGTCTACGTGAAGGCTCGTCTCAGCTGTCATCCGCGAGCTGTGCTCCTGCGTGTCTCCGCGGCCATAATATGAATAATCCATTTGGGACACACTGCGGATATAAGCACCAGCAGACCGTGCAAATCTTGCGTGCGCTTGCTGCGGTACCTCGGTGAAGACAAGAGGTGTATGCACACAGGCGCCTGCATCACAGAAATAATCGAATCCAAGGAAGACGAAGGAGGATCTGTATATAAGGAGAAAAGACAATAGGCAATAGGTATGGGAGAAAAGGGGAAGGGGGGGATCCAAAATATTCCGGGAGAATCAGAAATGTTTCGTTGAGTATATACACAAACACACATACACACATACACACACAGAGACATATCAAGCATGCATTCATGCACTCATGTATGTAAAAGCTATATAGGCGTACAAGCTAGAAGCTGAGGGGATTGGCTTCTCTTTTTCTTTCCTAACGAAGGCCCCAATTTGCATGAAACAGCGATCGTAGTCGGGGGGTGGTTTCCGATCGCGAGCAACTTTCGAGAGGCACAGCTTGCCTGCATCCCATCGTGCTTACCTACCTATATATATATATATACTACATGCATCTATCTTCTCATTTCTCTTTCTATCTTTTTTTCGTTTCTCGCCCTCCCTCTACCTTTACCTCTCTTTCTTTCTCTCTCTCTCTCTCTCTCTCTCTCTCTCTCTCTCTCTCTCTCTCTCACTTGTCGGAGATTTATCGATGGAGAAAAAAGTCACGCGTCACTGGGGCGCACCCAAAAATGAATCCTAAAGTTGAAGAAGTATGTATAAGTGAGTGGGAGACGAAACGATGATAAGAAGCAGACTAAATTGGAAATAGGATGATATAGGTATAGGTATACATGTATGTGTGTATACACAAGTAAGGAATAAATAAAAGAAAATTAAAAAAAAAAGAAGAAGGAAGATGCTAAAGAAGTTGGTAGCTGCTGCTGCTACTGCTGTTACATTTATGCACGCCGACGGATCCAAAAACAAATAAAGCCCCGCGCGCAAGTATATCACGCGATATGTATTCACGCTTGCCGACGACTACTGATCGTGTGGTAGCAGGTATATATATATACCTATACTTATACGCATATATATCTATCACGCGAGCAAGAGAGGAAAGGAAGACGATTTCCGATCGCAGCAGCAACAGCAACAGCTCGCGAGAGCGGTTTAAAAAAATCTCCAACGCGAGATTTATATATCGAGCTCTCGCCTCCAACTCAATATAATACATAAGAGCTGCTACTGCTCCTCCTGCTGCTGCTGCTACTGCAAATTTACAAGCTATATAGATGTATCGCTCCCCCGTCTTCGGACTTGAAAAGCAAAAAGACAGAAGAAGACACGATATGCTCTGACTTTTTGGTGGATATAGCTGCTGATGCTTCAAGAAAAAGAGAAGAAGGTATAGTGAGGGGTGGGGGGGGGGGGACTGAAAGCCGTCGTTGGAATTAAGTGCGGCCAAAGTGACATATCCACTCCGACCCAATACGCTGGAATTCTTGAGCTCAGGGTAAAAATGACGATGCTACACTGCTGCTACGAACCTATATTAAATTATGTAGGCGCTCTTTTGCCACTACTTTCCCAGTTCTCCACGATACAGCTTTACAGTACACACGCGTAAGAGCCTCCTGCACAGTATAGTCGAAAATAGAGACCAAAAAAAGCTCCCCCTATTTATAACATTATAATATACATCCTTGTACCCTCCGCGGTACACTATACTTGATTTGTTGCTTCCCTATTGTATGTATACATGTATAGGTGTGTGTGTGTGTGTGTGTGTGTGTGTGTGTATATATATATACATTTATACAAGCTTTGCATGCATCGGGTGTTATAAATACATAATTGGTAGCTGGATTATTTCCATCTTCTGCCTATTTTCTTTGCAAGTTCTCTGCTCTTGGCCCATTCATTCACTTTTACTCTCTACTCGTAATTAATTGATTTTTCAAATTTATATCTACCTATTTAATTACGTTATTTGTTTTGTGTATATTATAAGTAAATCGTCATTTCGCGCGTCTTATTTCTGCAGTACTTTAATGTCGTAAAAGTCAGCCAGTCTGTATATCTTATAATTCATCGAATTCTGACGACAATTGATAATTAAATATCAAAATAATTTAATTCACATATATAACAACACCTCGTACACGAAAGCAGACGACTATCTATAATACTATGACAATAAGATAAGATTTTACGCAAAATAAGATGACTCTCAATGTTTATACTACATCTCTGAACTCTCACGGAAAAAAATAAGAGCTATTAAATATAACACCAGGGGTAATATGCCCTACCGTATAGTCGTAGGTGTTTCACGCCGATTTCTCCACTTTTCAACTTCAATGAAACCAAAGCTATAATAAATATTTCAACCTCAAATTTTTTTTCTATCTGAAACCTAATAAATTTATATGTACAACATAAAATATTAATTAGCTTATGCTTAACCGATTACAATTTGTAAATTTAATATCATAATTCAATATCACAGCATAAGCTACAATTTTATATTGTCCTTGAATTGGGTTGTAAGTCGATGGCAGGTGTTACATTACGACTGACTTCGCGATACCAATATTCCTTGAGGGCCTGCTTTAGACCTAACCTAAAGCAGTAGTCAATACCTAATTCTTATTTTGCAGTATTCGTCGTTAATTGACATATTTGGTAAATTAATGGAGTTTTCCGCCGATTATTAAGTAACTAGAATTGTCAAAAAACTGTGACATTTTGAGAAATACGTCAATTAACGACGAATAGGTACTGCAAGATACGAGGTAGGTCTCAACGTCGATATGATGCATAATACCCTTAAAATAGTCATTTACAATCGACTACAGCGAAGACTAATGATGAATATACCTACATGCATCACAACAATTGAAAAAAAATGGGAGAAGAAAGAAGCTTGAATATATTCTAGCAAGATGTACTTATATTTCTTTAATATCAGAGAGCGAGTGAGAGAGAGAGAGAGAAAGAGAGAAAGAAAGAGGAAGATAAAGGAAAGCAGAAGGAGTAAGAAGACAGCAGGCCGGATGAGAGGCATAAACGAGCAAAAATAATAATCAGGCAGTCCTCCTCGTCTCTTATTCACTTCCACTCTTTTTTTCTCTCTCTTTCTCACTTTATCTCCTTCTATCTCTCTTTCGAATAATGCTCAATTATCCCTCATAATCACGACGCCGGCGCGTGGCTGCTGCAGAGAGTCGTCACGTCGTGTGGTTATATACCGTCCCCGACGGGGTGCGCCGCAGACCTGATGCTGCATCAGGCACACGACACACAATGCGTCGGATGTCGTCGTCGTCTTCGTCGTCGTCGTTCTGCCCGCGCGTGGCGATCCGACGATTTCTGACTGAGAGAAGAAAGAAACTAAGAAAAGGAAGTAGGTGGAGGAGGAGGAGGGAAAGTATATGTAGAAATAAGCGAAGAGACCCTCCCGAGAGGATGAGAATAAGACAACGAAAGAAGAGAAGAAGATGAAGAAGAAGAAAGATAGGAGGCGGAGAAGAGGTGAGTCTGCGTCGAGCGCGATGACGAAAAAATTCTTTTTGCGCGATAGCCCGGCGATAAGTGTCGCTGCTGCTGTTGCTGCTACGGTGCATTTTATACACCTATATAGATATACTTATGTATAGTAGGTAGGTAGGTATAGGTACATAATAAAAGCTGGCACATATTATAGCAAGCAACGCACAATGAGCGGATAAGCCCCAGCCGACCGGGCGCAAGGACACGGCTCTCTCTCTCTCTCTCTTTTTCTTGTACTATATGCAAGCGAGTCGAGGGCGCCGCCAATTATTCGAAAACCTTTCTGCAGCTGCGCGGTTGCATAGGTAGACGTGTATAGGTATATAATGTATATGAGAGGACAAAAAAATGAAGATAAAAATAATGAAAAAAGACTGCGCAAAGAATTTCAAATAAGCCTGGTGGGATGCGTAAACTATAAATTATTATTATTATTATTATTATTATTATTATTGGCATAGGTATATGCCCTCTTGTGTGGCTGATTCTATATGCCTATAGGTATATTATAAGGACTCTTCATATTGTTAATTGTTCACTCATGTGTTTATATATTGAAGTTATATGTTACATGCGTTTAATAATTCAAGCTACGCAATTTATAGGATTTTAAAACAAAAGCAAATAATGCCTTCATGTTGAATATTAAAATCGACAGCTCAAACGAGGACTACCTCTAATATCGAAAACAGTTAACAATGAAAACCACATTTTAAAAGAAAAAACAGTAAGATCTTAGGCGAGTTTTGAGTACCCCATTATTATTTGAATAAATTTCTGATATTAATAACAGATAATAATAATAAAACATTAAGAACCAAAAGAGACAGAAGTGAGCTACTATTGTGTATGAAGTAAACTGCAAATTTGTTAATGGACCTGACAAGCATCATAATATGAGTTTATTACTTGTTTGAATTTCATGACATATTTTTATCACTAATACTCAAAAATTTTTTTTTAGATTCACAGATTTCAAAAATCTATACAACCTTTTTATTTGTTTCGTAAGAAGTTGTTATAGTAAATAAGCTAGACCAAAAGGTTTCTTCACACGTGAAATCAATTTCAATTTATAGTGATTTTTAGCTATTTTTATCGATTTCTGCGATTTTTAATTGCTCGAATGATTTTATCGATTTCACCGATTTCACCGATTTCAATCGCATTGAAACGATTACAATCGACTTTTTTTAAGACTAAGATTTTATAAGAGTGACAAATCCTTTGAACTAGACGGTTCTTATGCTGGCTTCGCTACTTAATAAATATCCAAGATTTGTATCCATACTCTATCTTCTTTTTTTTCATAAAATTCTAACACGAAAGATTAGTAAGGCCGTTTTACGATAAGTTATATTGTTAGTCATTTTCGTAGGCGGCATTGATATGATATTAAAACAGTTTTAATGAAAATGTCAGCGGTAAGACTTTAAGCCTCTAATCGCTTAAAAATTATTATCTTATTCTTAATTGTCCAAACATTTGAAATGCTCAATTCATCTCAAAAGTCATCCTCTAAATTGATTTGTAATAATTCTGCACATTAATCACTGCACGCTATACACTGCGCACATATAATCTAGATATGCACGAAACGAAGCATATCTGCCCTCGACGTATATAATATCCATGGGGCCAAAATTAAGGAGAGCACGAAGTATATATGTGGGTACGGAGGAGACTAACGATTTCTGCAATCAAAGGTTTAATTGAAATCGGTTCTCAGGGCATAAAGCAGAGCATACACACAGGTACGTGGAAGTGGGAAACAGCAGCACATTTGAAGGCCTACGGGCACTTGCTTACATGTGTGTGTGTGTGTGTGTGTGTGTGTGTGTGTGCGTGTGTGTGTGCACTGCAAAAATCGCAAATTATGAGCGAATCTAAGGGAGAGGAGAGGCATACAGGTAACGAGTTTACGTGTGGCTACAGCAGCAGCAAGAGCAAGAGCAATGGTATAAGCTTTTGCGCTTAAGTGGCGTTCGATCGACTCCTTCCTTCCCTCTTCTCGAAATTGCAGAAGCGGCCTTTGTATATGTATGTATGAAGCGTCATTACGAGGGCGCCGCGCGTTGCATCAGCTTGCGGGTGTATATGCAAGCGAAGGAACGAGCGAGCCTGGAAGTTGTAAAGAATCGCGGGCGCGATTTTGCCGACTATAAAGCTGCGATTACGTATATACCCACCGATTTCCTCATATACAATATGTATGTATGTATAGCCGTCTCCAAAAATGATAAAAAAAGAAAAGAAGAGAGAAAGAGGGAAAAGCAAAAAATAAAATTATAACCCATCGTTATATTGCCTGGGAGGCCTATTATTAATTTCGCGCTGTTTTATGCGCGCGACCAAAAACTTTTAAATTGAATACAAGAGAGAGAGAGAGAGAGAGAGCTTGAAGAGCATAAGCAAGGAAAGGAAGAGAAAAGAAAAAGAAGAAGAAGAAGGAGAGAGTATACGCGTGTATGTATATATACGAGCGCTAAAGCTCGCTCATCGGCTAACTTAATGAACGGCTCGTTATTGTGTGTGTCTCATACCTCTACCCTGCCTTGCGCTTATGTGTCTATATGTGATTTTTCGAGGGAAAAAAGAGGTAATGGGTGGACGCAGAAATCGGTATTTACAACTTTGCAAAAAAGTCAACACCCGCCTCTTAAGAGCTTGTATGGCCGCCCCTCCCACCGCTACCTCCCTCTCGCTCCCTCTTTCTCTCGCTCATCTCACTCTCTCTCGGTTTACATACGGCCGATTATTTAACTTAAAAGCTGTGTATTAATGTATCGTAAATAAGAGTACACATACCTACACACTGTTACATTTTGACTTTTTATTTTTTCTTCTTCGCATAAGCAGTGCTGCTGCACAATACCCAGCAGCCAGCAAACAGCCCACTCGAGGCGAGTTTTATTCATAAACGAGGGGGGGGGGGGGAAGTGGGGACTCGATTATTATTTTTACTGCTATTCAATTTTCGGTCTTTAATTTAATTATTTAATAAGCATTTATCAATTAGCTTTCGAAGAGCATTCAAAATAATATATAATATTATTTAGTCTCTGCAGCTATTATTATATTCTCTTATAAAGTATCGACCGGGCGTTAAAGTCTCCGCGCTCATTTTGTGCTCTTTACAGAATCGATGCTCAGGCAATTTTTAAGAATCGTTACTATGCTTAAATTGTTTTAACAAATTATTTTCATTTATTCATTTTAAAGAAATTTAAAAAATCAAAATGGGAATTTTATTCCTTACGTTTTATAATCTATTTATATTGAAAGTTGCAACAGCTGTCACTTGTTTTAAATAAAAATTAGCACAACTACATAAACGTTTATTCGAATACTAAATAAATAAAAATGAAATTATAAAGTAATATTTTTGAGACATATTTTTTTTTAAAATTATTGAAATAAAAAAATAATAAAATAAAAGTGATTGCACAAGCATTCTTACAAATGTTCAATTATAAATTTAAAAAAACCATTAATTTTTTCCCATTTATCGCACACATTAATAATAAAGTATCAAAAAAAAAAGAAAGAAAAAAAAAATACGCAAGCATAAACAAATTTTTAAAATCAGACTAAAAAGGAGGTGGAATTACGCAATGAGCGACGCGAATTGAATTCGGGAAAGTTTAATGTTTTGAAAATTATGGCCAGTATTATATTCGGGCTGGCAGTTTAAGAAAACGCAAAAGGAAAGAAGGCTCTCTTGGCTTTATCTCAATAATAAGCTCGCGGAGCTGCAGATGAGTTACAGGCGCACTTAATGTCTCGAAAAACATAATGCAAGCGATATTTGAGAAGCTTACGAGTCTGTATCACTTAATTTTCACGAATGGCATTCTAGCGTCGGATCCTTCTCTCTCTTATACGTCTGTATGTGTATACATAAAAAATTAAAGAAAAAAAGAAAGAAAGGAAGAAAGAAAGAAAATGGCAAAAATTTTCTGAAAGAGAATAAAACATTGAAAATCAGTATAAAATATATATAGGTATTCACCTTTGTTGACGCGCTTGAAGCGCTTGCAGATCGCGCAGGCGCGTCTATTGCAGTGCTGTCTCTCGGGCTTCTGCTCGGTATCCAGGGTAACCATATTTAATACTTTTTTTCTATTCTTTTTTTTTCTTGTTTTTAACAACTTAGCTTATACGTATACGCGTATATCGGATAAAAAGAAAAAACAGTAGTGAATTGTCAACAAAACAACAAATAAAACTTTGTCAAAGAAAAAATAATAATAATAATAATAATAATAAAACAGTAATTGCAACAACTTGAATTATAAGATAAAGATCGATAGATTTGTCCGCAGCTTTTATATTAAGTAATTATGCAACGCTACTTCCAATATATTTATATAATTTTCTTAAAACTTCAACACAATATCAATGAAAGTTAGCTTGGAGGCGCGATATTATATGATAGTCTGTCTCACGCACGCACTTCGCGGTGGTTATCACATGTTTTCGGGGTAAGTCGAGAAGATCTCTGAGGAGGAGTACTCTGCTTGATGGTAGGGCATCCTCGACAAGGACGTCGTCGTCGTCGTCGTCGTCCCCGACATCCTCGCCGTGCGAGTCTTAATCCTCCACTTCGATATTATCCTCAAGGTTTCTGCAGCGAGTTGGCAGGCTGCGTCAGTAGCGCAGTTCTGCTTGCGATCTTGCCGTCGCAAGCGCAGCGTCGCGCCGCGGCTCAAAAGCCTGAAGCACTCGCCGCTGACTTTGCTGCTTTTGCTCCTGCTCCCTAGAAGCACCCGCACACAAACGCGCATAAATATCCAGAGGATCTCAATGATTGACGTCATTTTGACTTCTCCTCCACTCGGAAAGGACCCGCACCAGGCAGACAGCAGCGTGACCGAGCGAAGGAATAACGAACCGGCAGGCTTCGAATATTTTTCTTCCCGAAAGAAGCCAGCCTTCCTCGCGTCGCATGCGCTCTGCCTGGTAGGTCCTCGACAAGTGGACGATACTGACTCTCTCTCACGCGCGAGGCTCATCTCCTCCCTCTACTCGAACACATTATAATACACCCGTCTGCTACTTATTTGCCAAAAACTGGCACTCTGATGATGCTTCTTTTTTTACGTATTCTCGTATACACTTAAATAGCTACCTATATTATTTCATTTGTTTGCGATGCTGGATCGACTCGAGTACAGGCGCGTATCTATAGCCAACGTGTGCACGCTAACGCAACTCTTTCTCTTCTGCTTCGAGAGCTTTCAAAAGCATTCACCTATACTTATACTTATACTTATAATATACCTACTCTGGCTCAGCTTTCCAAACATCAATACTAATTGCCACGCACGCACTTCACTCGATAGCGGTATATACGTATAGGTTATGTGCTCGTGTGTGCTCTTCCATCCGCAAACTTGGATTTTCAAAGCCTCGTAACCTCGTAAGTATGTAAACGACTAACACTCCGCACTAACCATCGCCAAACCAATGCACAATGGCTCACAGATATATGCCTACCTAATAGCTTTGGTATTTTTAAGAAATACCTACACATCATCTTGTCTTTCGTGTATTTTTCCAAATTTTTCATTCAATGCGAGAGAGTAGGTACATGAATATCTTTGTCCGTATAGCTGCGAATTTTATTTTTTTGTTTTTTGCTTTTTTTTTCTTATTTTCTTGTATCGTCATTTTTTAGAGTTTTTATCAAAGGATTTTCCACTCGTATAAAATTGATGAACATTGCTTTCCAAAGAACATTTTTCGCTATTTTAAAAAAATTTTCACTGATTTCACGTGATTTGAAATCATTTAAGTTTAAACCGATTAGATTGAAATTTGTGAAATCGATGTGAAACCGATGAACTCGTTTGAAATATTTTAGCAATTTAAAATCGTTAAAAATAGCTAAGAATCACAAAATTTCACGATAGTGAAAAGTCCCATCACTTTCCTATTGGTTATATTTATACCGACGTAGTAAAATATTATAAACATACAAACGCGAGCATGAACTATAGTTTCAACCGATTCTTTTTAATACCTGCACACCAATTAAATTATACATACACACATTTGTTGGTAACCATTTGTATTTACGCATATCAACATAAAGTTAGATCATCATTATAAAAGTTCATTATCGACAATTTCCTTAAAAAACCTGCAAAATATGAAATATTATCGCGCACCGACGGCACCTTAGCGTAAGCACTACTTGTTTGCAAAATAACAAAGAAAAAAAGAAACAAAAAAAGATCGGCTGATAAAAACACGTTTAATACATGGAAAAATATACTCTTTGTGAAATATAACCGCACAAAGTGCAAAGGAAAGATATAGGCATATATAACTATGACCCTCTGCGCGTTTGAACAATATCGTTTACAAATTATCCGTTAAGTGCTTAGCTCTAAAAATATACTTGAAATCGAGCGGCTTGAGCCAACCGATCTTCGGTAGCATCGACGAACAAGAGAGAGTGAGAGAGAGTGAGAGAGAGTGCAAGAGCTGGGCGCTACAAGCGTCTGCAAACCGCGGGTCGTTAAATTTTACACGACGAGGGTGTAGGGCAGTATAGTAGAGAAGGAGAGACGGGAGTTGGCCCACGCGAGCGAGAAGGGCCGAGGTTGCTGCAAGCTAAGACAACAGCAGCAGCAGTAGCAACAGCACAACTCGGCCACGACTAATGGGCCTCAAGGAGGGGACGGGGGCGCAAACCGCTCTTCGGCTATTAATTAAATTGAAATCGAGCTTAATTAAGCGTAACAAGCGATTCACTCTCTCTCTCTCTCTCTCTCTCGCATCTCTGCCGTCGTCGCTTTTCTCTCACTCTACGCTTCACTATACGCTCTCATCGTCACCCCTTCATCTCTCCCTTTTCTTTCTTTACCTTTTGCTTTCTCGCTCTCTCGTCCCATCCGCTCATTCTGCTGCTGCTGCAGTTACACGTCGTGTCGAAAATTTTCATCGCGCTCTGTGTATATATCTATATCGGATCTTTGAACGACTCGGCCGATGAAATATAGGGAAATGATATCCGGTTAATCGACTTTGCAAGTACTAGTTGTAGTAGTAGTAGTAGTAGTTGTCGAGATGTACATTTTTTTCCGATTATTACGACGTGCGAAGATTAATATTTTGTTTCTCTTTTTTTTCCTTCCCACTTGCTTTGTTTTTTTCCTTCCTTCGATATATTTTAAAATAGAAATATAACACACGCGAGAGCTGCTGCTGCTGTTAAGCTTCGACACGCCCAGCTTTACACGTTCCGTAATTGAATGATACGTAATTTAGCCTAGTAACTCTTTTATCTCTCCTCCTTCTTCTTCTTCTTCTTCTTTTTCCTCTACTTAATCTTTTTCTTCTTATACCTATATTTATATCCTTATAATGTCAGGCGGTATAGTATTAATTTTTTACAACAATTAAACTGGTAATTTCTTAAACTCGATAAACATATAGACAGCGCGCGCGCTTGTAATTTTTTTTTTCTGCTTCGCGTTCCCAATTAGATTTGCCTTGAGAGAGTATAGATAGATACTTTTAAAAGTGACGATATCTTATCGATCATTTCACGACAGAATTAACGCAATTAGAATTACCTCATAAATTATCATTTACTTTGCAGATATCAGGTATATTTTAAATAAGTTGTGAATGCATAAATTTTCTATATCTATATCGATACATTAAAATTTAAATAGCTAGTCAGTGAACATTATTAATCCATAATTATTTAGAAATGTACAACAAATTTCTTCTCTTTTTTTTTCTTTTTATTCTACAACTTGTTTTATTACTTTCTGCAAATGTATAGTAAAAAACTCATTTTTTCCTGAATATCATTGAACGCGTGTTTACACCGAGACGTAAAACCTTCTCGATAAGTGACAGACATGTAAAAAAAGCAAATATTCAAGCAATATCCAAAATAAAAATGAAATACAAACTCGCAATTTTGATGCCTAAAGTTTATTGCAACTACTACGGGTAAAGTTTGAAATATTTTTGGTGTCTCAAAATAAATATGAAAACTTGATTAAATCCAAGAAATAGGTATTAAATAACATTTAGCAATTCAAAAAATCTCGACAAGACATAGTCCCAAAACACAAACAGAAGCGCAATTATATATGCGTTTACCTATATCCTGCATCGCGCACCTCCACAGATTGATTAAGATCACCGGACTCACCACCATATCCCCGCTCTGGAAAAGTATAATTCTGCTACTTGCGCGATTCGCGATTTAATTATTAGATTTTTGGTAGGCGATAGCGTCAAGCCCCCCGCATCTACGCGCCACCGTAATTGCACACTCCCCGCTGCGTCGTCTCGACTTTAATGTCCGAAATTTCTTTTTTCGCCAAACACACAAACACATAAACACGCACACACACACACACACACTTAGATATGAGGGAGGGCGAGCTTATTAGCCGAGCCCTGGCTCGTAAATTCCCGAGGCTCTCGCGAGTGTTATAACGCTGTTTATATACGCGAGGAATGATAGGGGCCAGGAGGGGAACCAGGCGCGATCACCAGGCGATACGACGAATTTTCGACTCGAGTCCGCACTGCTTGAAGGTATAAATGTCCCCCGCACTTTTTTACGCGCACATATACACAAACTTTTGCTCGCACAAGCACATATATATATGCACTTGCGATATAAAATTTAATCATTTTTATGCTGGCCACTCGTCTCTCACATCCCCTTTTCTTTAATGCACGACACAATAGTTTGAAGTTTACGGGATTTACGTTTAATCGACTGTAAAAACGTATATACCTGTACAGGTACATCCGGCCTTTTTTTTAATTACCGATGAACTTTTCATACGGAACGTATCTTATATATACATAGGTACACATACTTTTTCAGTAATGGCCACTTTTAACTTTTTTCATTGTCGCACAAGAACTCGATCGCGCTATTCATGAGACACTGTGTTATAATACCCTATATACCCTCCTCCCTCCCTTTTAATCATAAATCTGCAATCATGTAATCAAGCATTTACTCGTCAACTCTTGCAAATTAAAAGGAAAACCAATAAAATTTAATTTTTTACCTAATTAACAATTATTACGATCATTACGTTATATTTTAATAAAAAAAAAAATAATAATAATTATAAATATAAAAAAAAACGTTGTTTTGAAAGCTTAAAAGAAAACGACGATCTTTAAACTATTATATCTGAGCTAAGCTAAGCTGTTGGAAGCACACACATCGGTGAAAATCATCTCGAGTGTTTACCCCCTCAGGGTAGTGAATCCTTTTACCACTTTCAGTTATATATAGAGATACGAAGAGAACAGCAAGAAAGAAAGTACGCAGGAACGAGTCACTTGAGTGAGTAAATCTCGAGTAAGAGAGAGAGAAAGAGAGAGCCTCCTCGAGCAAACCGCGAACACACGCGCGCACATTTCTTAAATACATAAACGAGTAGCGCCCAACTTATATCGAAAAATAGAAAAAAAAAAATTTCACATTAATAACAGCTTCGAAGATGAGCCTCGTCGAGAGAGAGAATTTTTATGCAAAATATATTATATTTATATTAATCAATAAATTAAGCAGTAGGACATTATTATGACACGCACCATTCGTTATCTTCCTCGTAGCACTGAAAATCCAGCGGCGTTTCGCGAGTCTTGGCATTGGCAGCAGCTGCAGCACTTATACACCAAGAGCTGCTTCTCTCTCTCTTCCTGGTTTGCAACTGATAACACACTGACTCACTACCCCCGGATTAATTCCAGTCAAAGGGATTTCAGGCAAAGATCACAGAATAAGTATCGGCTGTGTTTTTTTTTTCCTAGTTGATCCATTTCGCTACTCTTCCAACATAAAAAGTGCAGCCCCTACTTTTCGTCATCCTCTCAAAAAAGAAAGAAGGACATCAGCCAAGCGATGGATTCACCTGCATCCTCGCTCCTGAAGCTTCCGGCGGCTGGGCTCACTGCTGTACAGCTATATATCGATGTATCGGTATATATCGGTATAGCAAATTCGCAGCGTCGTCGCGCCAGCGGTGTCTGCCGAGCGTAACGGAACACGTTCGCCAGGAATAGGTAGTTATCGCTCTTGCTTTCTGCTGTTTGATGCAGTTGTATGGATTTTATGAATGAACCCAAGCTGAGAGAGAGAGAGAGAGATAAGTAGAGGGAGGTAGCGCTACCAGCCAGACCGGCTGCTGCTGCTGCCGATCTATATAGTTGATTAGCTAGTCTAGGTATCTATCTCGCAGTAGCGGCGCTCCCAGATTGCAAAACTTCCATTAATATTACGAGGGTAGTAGTAGTAGTAGTAGTAGTAGTAGTAGCAGGAGTAGTAAGTAAGCCGCCACTGTAACCACTTTTAATTTCGATAAACAACAATGTGTATCAATAACTGCACCACCACCACACACACTTGCACAGAAAACACGCACACATACACCAGTGTTCACAAAAAATCTTCGTTCGTTGATAAAAAACAATAGTAACAACAACAACAACAAAAACAATAACAATAACAACAACAATAACAACAATAACAAGAAGAAGCAGTCACTCGCGTATAATGCGTAGAGTTTAGGAGCATCCAATGCGGGAGAATGCAGCTTCGGATCTCAGCTGGAATGCTGGATCAGCTGTGCGACGAGCGGGGGCGGCTGCGAGCTTTGTTTACCCCGCGCGGCGGCAGCTACTACCGCACACCAGCAGCAGCAGCGGTACCAGACGGCGTGGGGCGCGTCGTGCCAAATACGGAGGATGCACGCGCGCTCCTTCTTTTGGTTTTTTAATTCCTTCTCTTTCGTCGGCACACGTCGAAGAAGCAGCGATTCAGTGAAGGAAAGGAGAGGAGTATAGTGTATATAGGGCTAAGAACAGATGGAGCGAGGGAAGAGAAAGATGAAGAAGAAGAAGAAGAAGAAGAGGAAGAGAAGGAAAAAAAAGAAGAGAAAGAGAGAGAGAGAGAGAGAGAGAGCGGGTGAGTAGGCGCAGGTCGCGCGCGCGCGCGCACTCGCGGAGGAGGCGTATATCGTACACGCAGTATATAGCAAAGTATATATTTGTAAGTTGTGTGTGGTGTTTTATATGTATGTGCGGCCGGGATCTCGGCTGGTTTCGGACTGACTCCGGCTCGTGCGCGCAGCGCTTGCGGCCCGACGCGCCATGGTGTGCGCCTATACCGCCGCCGCTGCTGCTGCTGCTGCTGCTGCCGTCTTACCGCAGTCAACCAGCCATCCGCAGCCAGCCACCACCATCACCTCGGCGCGAGAGCGCGGCCCGACGATGTACACGTACATATGCGTGTGTTTCTGTGTATATATGTGTACATAATATGTCCCCGTCCTCGGTATATACGATCCTCCTCCTCCTACACCTTCACTTCACTGGTCTACTCGTCATCCTCGTCATCCTCACCCTCGTCCTCATTACCCCACTGCTGCTCAGTGCTTCAGATGCTGCTCCTGCTCTCTTGCTTTTGCTCTCCCTGTTCCATTGATATAATATGCTCTTTGCGGGCTCGCCACCGCTATATTATGTATTATAAGTTGCGTTGATATGCCTGGATGCAACACAATATTTGTCAAAAAAAGAGAGAGAGAGAGAGAGAGAGAGTCAAAAGAGGAGCCCTGCGGGAGGTAGGACGCTCGTGCAAGACCGGCCCCCGCATTGCAATATTTTTTTTTAGAAGTATACGACACACATGCACATGTACATCACATACATACATACATACTCATATACGTACAGATGTGCAGGTATTGCATATAGCTATATAATATGTGGGAGGGCGGGAGCGAGATGTGTCGAGAGGGGCCCACTCTGAGCGCTATATCTGCTCCTCTTGCGCTCTCCCCCCCCCCTCCTTCCTCTCCTCTTTCTACACCCGCGATTCACCTACTTGCTCCACTCCGCGACAGCCAGCACGTCATCACGCACATGCGATGCCCCAACACTCCTACACTCCTACCGCTCTTTTAATACTGGACGAAACACATATACGTATACGCAGTCTGTGGCTTTAAAGCAAGATGAGAAAAAAAAGAGAGAGAGAGAGAGCTGAGTTGAGGACCCTTGCTGAGGGGGAGGAGGAGAATCTCCTTCCTCGCTGCTGCTCTGATGCTGCACTACAGCTGGGCCCTCGCGGAAAGATCCTCTCTCTCTCTCTCTCTCTCTCTCTCTCTCTCTCTCTCTCTTGGCTCCGCGTACTGCTCTGCCGTAAACTCGCTCTTTCCTTCGCCTCTTTTCTCTCTGCGACGACGGACGTTTTCTCTCACTCCCCCGCGCTTTCTCTCTCTCTCTCTCTCTCTCTCTCTCTCTCTCTCTCTCTCTCTCTCTCATTTGATCCAGCAAGCAACTCTCTTGCATTTTCGAATAATTCTTCTTATTTCTTTTTTGTTTTTATTTGTGTGGGTGACCAGGATCACAGCATCCTCCAGCTATATAGAATATTTACGTACTCATGCTGTTCATTATAAAATAATGTATATATACATGTATGCATACGCAGTATACACGCGAGCTGCTCCGGGCCTACATCTTGTTATAAACTTTATATATACATATACTTACATGCCCGGGCTGCATAAATTTTCTTCAACTTTTTCATTTTTAATTCAATATATTATTCATTTAGTTTTTATAATGGCGTTACATATACACACGCAGTCGTCATGCCCGAAATACATTTCTTACTCAAAAATCTTGTGAAAACACGCCTTTTTATATATTATGCCTACTCTCGTCTCTTCTCGTCTCTTTCTCTCTCTCTCTCTCTCTCTCTCTCTCTCTCTCTCTCTCTCTCTCTCTCTCTCTCTCTCTTGGCATGTCTAACAGATTGTATACATAATATAACGCTTAACGTTAATGTTTCGGAGCGTGGGCGATGATTTTGCGCTTTCTCATATACTACCCGTTTCACCAGGCAACAGCAGCAGGAGCAGCAGCAGCAGCTTAGCTTCTCTGCCAGGAATACGATTTATTATACTTCGATGGGCATTATTGAAAATATAAATATCATTCAGATTCAAAGAAATTTCAGTCGTTGTTGTTGGATTTAAAATAATTCATAGAGGTCCCCCCCCCCCCCCACCCCCACCCCTCACTCTCTTGTATTAACTCTACATAACATCAATTAATTTACGAAGCTTAAAATTTCCAAGTCATAAAAAGTTTCAAACATTACAAATTTTCAATTAAAATACATTTTTGCTGATTACTGTAACGCATTCTTGTCGTAACATGTCATCGTACAGCAAAATAACCAATGGGGTTTTTGGGTTTTTTCACTCTTGAAATCGATTTTTTTGAAAAGAAATCGGTTGTAATCGATTGCAATTGAATAAATTCGCTAAAATCGATTGAAATCGCTCGATCTCTAGAGAAAATTTTTGGTAATTCTGAGAAACGTTTAGCGATTTTACGCGATTTAAAATCGATTGAAATCGTTTGAAATCAATTGCAATCGTTTGAAATCGATGTAAATTCGATGAAATCGTTTAAGCGATTTAAAATCGGTGTAATCGCTTAAAAATAGCCAAAAATCACCGAAAATTAAAATCGATTTCACGAGTGAAAAACCCCTTGAAAATACCTTATATTTTTAAAATACAAGTAGGGAAAATAGCGGCTAGTTATTACAGAGGCGAGTTGCGACTAATCGTTAATAACTTGATTTTCGTAACAAAATTAATAATGCCATGGTTTCAAAACTACATGTTAAAACTTGAAAATTTTAAGAAAGAACGTGGAATAATTTTGATCATCTTCGATCCGTGATATCAGGCTAGTATCGTGTAAAGGGATAAAAAATAAGTAATGGGTTCTTCACACGTCAAATCGATTTTTTTTAAAAAATCGGTTAAAATCAATTCAAATCCATAAAATTGATCAAAATCAATGGAATTGATTAAAATCGCTCACCTCAGAAGATTTTTGGCTATTCTGAAAAATTTTCGGTAATTTCACGCTATTAAACACAATTGAAATCGATTGAAATCAGTGAAATCGACGTAAAATTGATGTAAATTCAATATGAAATCGTTTGAAATATTTTAGCGATAGAAAATCGCTGAAATCGATCAAAAAAAATCTTAAAATCACTAAAAATATTGCAATCGATTTTACGAGTCAAAAATTTCTCGAAAACAAGTATTTTTTTTGTTGATAGAACCATTCATTGATTTTGATTAGTTTCGGAAATATTTATTGGATATTAATTCATTATTTTTCAATCGTTCTTAATTAAACAAATCACTCATTAAAACCGATTAAAACAGTTTCTTAGCAAAAGTTGGAAAAAAAATGAGAAGGTTTTCAAAAGAAGGTAAAATGTGAAAAATGTAGATTGCGTTTGCGTGGCTTCCAATAGTTCACGACGACAACAAGCGGGTATACGTGCAATATCTATCGAATGAGTCGCGCATCTTCTCTCTTTCTCTTTCCACACATACACGGCTGTATAGATACACATATATAAAGACAAACAGAAAGAGGAAGAGAGAGAGAGAAGTAGTACTGAGAGAGGAACGAGGGCTACACGCACGATGCGATCCTTTCAATGCACTACAGGGATAGAGAGAGAGAGAGAGAGAGAGAGAGAGAGATCGACTCGCGCGAGCGTGTGCCTGGCGGGAGGCGTGGGAGGATGGGCTCGCGACTGCTGGTAAGCCCAGCCAGGCTGGAAGCGAAAGAAAGGTAGAGAGGGAGCGAAGTGAGCTTAGCGAGGAGGAGGAGAAGGAGGAAAGGAATATAAGCGCTGTTGCAGGCTACGAGGCACAAGACCAGAAGAAACAAAACATATATACAAAAGAGAGAGAAAGAGAGAGAGGGGGAGGGGGTGAGAAGTGGGAGGGTGGGAGAAGAGGCATGCAACATTGAAAATATTTTTATTGAAAAAGCTGCATTATTATGCGTCGATATATGCTCGAAGTGAAAAATATCCGAAATGTGATATAACAACAACGCAAGCTGCACGCGTGCGCGCAGCAGATATTATATCTGGTGGCTGTTGTTGGGGGACTGGGGGAGGACTTCTTCGGAAGTATCGGACACGACGAGGTACGACTTTATTTTTTACGACTGACTCCTCTTTTACGAGTATGTTGGTACGAAATTTCTTTAGCTGCTGCTGCTTTTTTATTCCTCATAATACTGAACATGATTTACTCACTTGTGATGCACACATGCAGCTATACGGCCTGCGCTTTGCCCGTGAAATTATTGTTGTGCAAATATGATTTAATTATATTTGGGTGAAAAAATAATCGTATACCAAAAGATAACGATGAATAACAAAAAGAAGAAGGAGACCATTTGTATATATATTTGTTAAAAAATGAATTGCAGTGTATAGAGGAGGAGGAGGAGGTGGAGAGAAAAAAAGTAGGTATAAGCGAGAGCGAAAGAAATGCAGAGAGAAAAATTGAAATATCAGAGGGAAAAAGAGAGAGGTACTATTCGATTGTCATGTAGTACACGAGTAGCCCGATCAAGATTATACGATAATAACTTTCAATATCTCTGTCTTGCGTATACAGAGAAGAAGGTATAGATACATAAGTAATAAAATCGCTTTTATTTTACGAACGAACGGCTGTACGAAACGGAGCGACGAGCAGTACGGGCAGCATATATAGAGAGTGAGAAACATGAGTGAGGGAGAGAGAGGAAGATTAAGGAGAATCGGAAAGAGAGAGAGAGAGAGAGAGATACACGAGAGTAAAACCGCAGGCTGAACGCAGCTAGGAGGACGAGAGAAATGAGATCGGTAGAGGAGAAGAGCGAGACGACCCTGACGCAAAACATCTTGGAAGGAGGGGGTGGGAGGGGAGAGTGAGATTGTTAACACGTTACCGAGGGCATACACATTTATAACTGCAATTTTTTTTTCCTTGCTATGATTATTTAGCTTAACCGCAATCTCTCGGTGTATAGCTACGCGTGAGTGTGAGTACAGTGAGAGGTAATGATAATAGTTATATGGGAGTCCAGGAAGCGATCCGGATCAAAAACAACATAACCGTCGATTTGTCGTAACGATCGAAAAGTGATTCAGTTAATTTATACTTGCCTATACCTATACTCTATATCTATATTTTTTATGCTATCTATCTTCTATCTATCAATCTGTGTAATCTGCGTTACCGCATTGATGAAGTCATATCAGCAGGTTGATTGCTCTTTTAAAAATTATCAATGAAAAGGCAAGTAAGCAACCTGAATCGTGTATATTTGTAACCTAGTCTATATACTTAGGGCGAGGTATTTGAAATATAAAATCAAAAACTAATGTATATATAGATGTATAATAAATCATCAGCCTTTAAACTTCCCTTAAAGAGGATTTATATACCTATACAAAACAAGACGAGACGCAGGTATATACCGTATAACTTAGCAAAATTAGAATGACAAGAAAGGAGCGGCGAGGGAGTGAGGGGGTGGGGGGGGGAGGGGTTGATTATTGTGAAAATAGGAAAAACGGTGAATAATTACGAAATTAGCGATGCGAAAATTAAGAGAGCGGCGAGCAAGAAGTGGAAAACGAAGAAGAGAAAAAAATAAAAGGAGGAGAAAAAAGAAAAATAAAAGTCGACAGACATCAAGCAAATAAGGCATATAATGAGACGAAAACCGCAGGCGTGTGCTCTACGGACGAAATGACGTTATTACGACGTTTACGAGAATATAGTGCCACACACATCCATACACACACACAGACACACACACACACACACACACACACACACACACACACACACACACACACACACACACTTTTTGGGCTCCAGTTAACCAGAGTAGTCCAGTCAGTCGAAGGTATTTAACCGCGAAATTAAATGAGAGAACGAGAGAAAGAGAGAGAGCCACAGAACGTTAAACATCCAGTTATATATTTGTCAGGGTATACATAACTTTGTTTTCATCCTCTGTACAACTATACGTTGCTAATGTCCAGCTCTGCATCAAATTCGATCAAATTATGTTACATTCAAATTAAATTATATTGTATACCTACGTTGAAAAAAAACTTAGTTGCTAAACGAGAATACTCGCAAGAATGCTCTATTGCATTTATCACACACTTTTAAGTTTTTATTACACCTACAAGTATTTTTCAGCTAAACTTCCACGCACACACACACACACACACACACACACACACACACACACACACACACACACATACTTGTTCATCGAAATTTTATTTTAGCACTTAAAGTATAGCAATTAAAGCTTAAGCAGGAGGTATAAAAATATCGATGCACAAAGATAGATACATGCAAGTGTATTTCGTTCGGTGTATCTCAAAATTTTAATATTCTATAATGAGTACTTTTGAGTATATATAGATGCGGGCGATTGTAAATATTTTATAACTAAAGATATAGAAAAATGTATGAAAGAGTTAGGAACGGAATCAACTCAGGGAGTTATAAGGAGTTATAGTGCTGTATGTAATCATAAAGTTATAAAATAGCTGCTCTCAGTCGTAGCGCATGGCGAGAGTGTGTATAGTAAAACTTCTCGATTCTCCTATTATAAATATATGCGGCTACATGCAACAACTCTAAGTTACATATTAAATATCCCTGTAAACATATGTTGTAAAACAAATTGGATTCTGTGTGTGTGTGTGTGTGTGTGTGTGTGTGTGTGTGTGTGTGTGTGTGTGTGTGTGTGTGTGTGTGTGTGTGTGTGTGTGTGTTGCAAAAAGTATTATACGAGCTTCTCGTTACCAGTAGGCCCCTTTTATTCCATATACTTACGCGTAGCACCTCAACACTACAGCAGTAGCAGCAGCTCAAATGCAGTTAATCCACAACAAGTAGGTACTTATAAGCAGTTCTTTTGTACACCTCTCACGTATATTATAGATAGATATAGATATATATGATTATGAGCAGCTTATAAAAACATCATTTAGTTTCGTTGAGAATGAAAGTCTAGGCAACTTTGATTGCTTTCTTAATCTTCTTATTGTATAGTAAAAAAAAAGACTGGTGGGCGTGAGCCGTGAATATGATCGTCACATTATATTATAATGAATACGGCTGGCTTGCTTGAGAAATAAATAGCTCGAGGAAGTTGAGAGAGAAAAAAATCGCGATATTTACGTTATTTTTTTATTATTTATTTTTTTTTTTTTTAAGTATAAGGTCATGATTATTAATCAGGATTTCGGAAGCATGTATTTATATGTATGGAGAAGTGACAAGTACCGATACGTACACGTGGACGCTATAGCTAGATACTACGGCCGCTTGGGTATATACGCCATACTCTCCATAACAATGATTCAACATTAAATTGATTTTAATCTAACCGTCTGTAATTTCAAACCGAAAATCTTAAGGATTTACCATATAAAAAATGTGTGTTGGAAAAAAATCGGCAGTATTAGAATATCCGACAAGTCATAAATAACAATTTTTCATACTAATATAATCTTGGCATTTTCAATTAATTAAAATTTGTTGAAAATGTAAAAAAATATTATAGTTTTAAAATCTAAAAAAGTAGAGAAAAAAGCAGAAGAAGAACCAAAGAATTTCTTTTCTTTCGCAAAGCTTCTTCGTCATATACTTCTTGAGCGCAAGCATATACAATGAGAGAGGGAAAACTGAAAGCAAAGGAAGAGAAGAGAGAGAGAGAGAGCGCATGTGTGATGTCTCATCCTGACCTGAGTGAATATAATATAGAGCGTCTGGAGGAAGGCGCGCAAGGTCTAAGCAAACATTTCGGCCTGAAGGAATCTTGAGTGCATCACGCACGTATATATACATATATATATATAGCCACAAACTGAAAGAGAGCAAGCGAGAGAGAGAGAGAGACAAAGTAGAGTGTACCGGACGGACGACGCGACGGGATCCCGTTCTGATCGAGTGCAGCTACCTACCGTACGTACTATACTCGTCCTCGTCCACCACGAAGATGAAATTATGAGGCGAGCTCACAATGGGATGACTCGCGGTGTTGTAGAGGAGAGCGAGAGCGGCTTTCAAAGCCGAGCCGGCAAAAAGCTTATGTAAATGTATATAGGTACACGTGTGCGAGGAAAGATGCAGGAGTATAGGTATACGGGAGAAAGGAAAGAGAGAGAGAGAGAGAGAGAGAAGAAGTGGAAGCAAGGAACGGAGGACGAGCGCGTGCCAGGACTGCCGGATCGTTAGTGAGCTACCGTATATATAAGACGCGAGGAGAAGCAGAAATGAGCCACAGCCGGGGCCGGGAGCACATATAAAATATACGCGAGTATATATCTATAGATATAAATGTATATGTATAAGAAGTTAGGAAGTAGCTACGCGAGGACTCGGATTTCCACGCGACCAGCTATAGAATTTTAAGGAATCAGCTGACGACGTGGTGTAGCTTGTGGTTCGGCGCACCCTCCCCTCCCTGACCCTCACATTAGAGCACGTATACGTCATCCTCCAACCCTCTCGTCGCCACTCTTCCTTCCAGCTGATCCTTCATTCAAAAGTCCCAAAGCGCGCGCGGACGCGCACACACACACACACACACACACTCACAAGTCCTAATGAACCGCATCTATGAACTTGCCTGTGCCTCTTGCCTGTGCCTTTCCTCTCTAGATTTTATGTTTTCTATAACTATAAAAAAAAATAAGAACTACATATTCTGCAATTCGATTACTCAAACTGAGGAGAGCAAAATTAGGAGGTGCAGTCTTTTATTATTTGTTAAAAGAAACGAATTTCTTGCCAAGTGATCTATTTCAGCCACATTCTTCATTCTTTAGAGCATTTTCAATTTTTCGGCATTTGATCTTTTTTTAACTTTCTTATAAAACTAAAAGTAAATGAGTTATTGAAACAATGCGTATCATAAAATAAATAATCTTAAAGTTTAACTTATGTTACGAATATTTTTTACCCCTAGTCTGATATTCTTCACCCTTCTCCTTCTTCAGATATATGTCTATTTAAAATTTTTTTAAACGATTTAAGACTATACTGAAAATTCCATGTCAATCAAATCTGGGGAGTAATTGTTATCCTCAAAATTGTGAATTCTTTAAAAATGTTATTTCAATCGTAAATTTACTGTAACTTCAAATCATTCGAATTTTCGATCTAAACAATTTACAATAAAGCATAGCTTGGGGCTAATACTTTTTTGCTAAATAGTCTAGTTGTTCAAAATTTTAGTTGTATAGCAATACCTTTAGTTTAATATATTCATTGTGAAGCACAAAAAAAAAATTAAAAATTACAAAAGTTACAGGCAGATGAAAAAAAATTGTTTTTTTCAAGTATAGCCTTGTTCTCCAATATTATACGTAGCTACTGACTATTAATATTGCACGACACTTGCCCAGCTTCCTTGCTTTCTTTTCTATTGCTTATCTTCGCTCAATCGTCGAGTGTGGGCGCTATATACCGCGAGTAGGTAGGTGAATATGTCTGATGTATACCTATATTGCACATACATCGCAATCTTGTCTGCGTTTAAGGTCACACAACGTACGATTGAATAATACTCTACCCGCGATAAATCAAGCACTGCAATTTTTTAAAAGACCTTTTGATAGTCAAAAACTATTTTTTTCCCTGACGATATGAATTTTAATATTTTGAAAAGAATCATGGCAAAGTACGAAACGAGTGGATACTATAGTAGTAGCAGCAGCGTAAATTTAGTTTGACTGATATATAATATAAATGTAAGTCGGATGAAAAATATCAATTCTCACTCTGGCTCTTATAAATAGATGCGTACGCGGAAAAAATAAATTTTCAACTATTTTTAATCTTATACGGAGGAGCTATTTATACATATAGTACGCTATACACGCGTATAGGGGAGAAAGTTGTATATAAACCCAAGAAAGTCTAAAAGATCACGTTTTACTCGGGATACACTGTACAATCCCAAATCTTTCAGATGTTTTCTTTCTTTAACGATGAGAAAAATGTATCGTCCTTGTATAGATGAATTTTGTAATTGCGCTTGTGTGCGGCTACTATAATCTTTTTTTTTTCTTTCTTTCTTTCTTTCTTTTTCTCAACGATGAAAACACAAGTTGTTTTAAGGAGCTGACATCACTTCGATTTTAATTATATATACGAGTTTTCCTCGCGCATTTCTTATATTCCAATAAATTGATGTGTTTTAGGTTAACAAAGTCTGTCATGTATAGGCCTATCTATATAGCTGCTGCTGTTGCTGCTGCTGCGTATAAATATTTATAATTTTATTGCATCGGGTGTTGAAACGTTGCGTCAAACCCATGGGTGTAAAAACTGTGATTCATAATTATTTCTAAACTTTTGTCCGGTAAATTAATATATGTATGTGTCCCTTTATAAGTTGTGAGTGTATCAAGAGTAAAATTAAAATAATATGTATATATACAATCGATAATGGACCAATTATATATTTTAATGACAATACCAAAAAAGGGACAAACTAACTTCTCGACTACTCCAAAATTAATCGACGCGTAAGCGTTAGATCATCGTTAAAGTAGTCGCGTGAGAGATTGATCGTACAAGTTTATACTTGTAAAAAATTATAATTTATTTTTCGAATACATTATATGGCCTACTTATTATTACACTAATAAAAAAAAAATAACTCACACTTTTCGTATCTAACGTTTTTACATACTTACCTTTTGATTACATTAATAATTCAATATACAATAATGTTATTAGCGGTATGTGATCATTTGTAATAATAAAGGGCAGCATTTTAAAAACTATGTTTTATATTTTTCAAAAATATTAATATTGGAATTCCATGCATAAAATATGAAAAAAAAATATTAAATATTCGTAAGATATTTATATAAAACTGTTTTTTAATTGAATAAAAAGTAAAATGAATCAGCTTGTATTGTTTTAATTTTTTGAAATTCAATTTATGAATAAATTTTCAACTTTGTCATTTGCTACTTTGGCAGAAGAATGCTAATAACCGATAAAAAATTACGAAATTTTCTTATTAATATCTAGACTTACATGAGAAAGAAGTTATTAATTGTTTCCAAAAAAGATGTTTTCTTTGACTTACCTAAAACAAAAAAGAAAAATTTTTCATTAATCACAAGTCAATAAAGTCAATCCATCATTAAAATTAAGTAGTTATATATAATTATCAAACAATGTTATTCAGAATTTATCAAGAAGTTGACAATTTTGAACGTAAAAACTTTGGGGCATATCTCATGAGCAATACTTGTATTTCTAGTTTACACAATACAGACACCCAAACAGTCAAATAAGTACTTAATCCCAGATAGTATAAGTTGAGGTAAATAATTTAAGGTATTTTCGGCTATATCAAGTTGAAAATAATTCAAAAATCCGATAAATTTATTCGACGAATATCGGATATCCGAATTTTATATTCGGATTTATACATTCGGACAATATAATATAATTAAATTTTTTTTTACAAATTTCTTCACTTTTTTTTTATATTTGTTTTAAACTTTTCTTAACTAATTTGATTTATTTGAAAAAAATCCGGATTACAATCCGATTACCCGACTTCAAATAATCCGAATATTCAAAAATTCCGGAAAATCGTTATAGCTCTATTATTTTTATACGCACACTCATGTGTTTACATAGGACAGAAGAGCTAATATATAAAACTCGGTCGCCGCCACCACAGGACGATAGAGTTCTCGAGCGGCGACGGGGCCGGTATGTATAGTACGAAGGCAAGCGGGCGCGGATTCGCGCAGCCACACGCCGTAGCTCTTTTCTTGCGGCGGCGGTGGCGGCCGATGATCATTAACCGCACGCCGAGAATTTTAACGAATATGTTTCGCACGAGGTTTTGCAAAGTCGGCACACGCTACTCGCCTCTCAAAGCACTTTTCGCGTCTTCTCCTCCCCCCCCCCCCTCCCTCACTCTCTCTCTCTCTTTCTCTTTTTCTGTGGCATTATAACGCATATATTCCGCGGTCTCCCTACTATCTCTCTGCTCGAGCCTCATTTTTTTTTCATCGCCTACCCAGTGAGTGCGAATATTCCGCGCACATCGACCTCGCGAGATTTTTATCGGGCTAATCGCATAGTAAACGCGCCTCCTTGCCTATGGCGTTTTTCTTTTTTTCTTTTTTTTTTGCCGATTGCCGATGCGTTTCTGGGTCACTGTTAAATGGGCGCACGAGGGGAGTTTTCTCGCAAGAATTATGCAATAATCCTCCCCTTCCCTTCGTATACCTTTTATATTCTTGGCACCCGATTACGGAGCAGCTCTAAGTAATTACCAGCTATTGTCTTTTGCTCGCCTTTTTCGGTCGCTCGTGGAGCGACGATTTTTCTTTGATTGCCAGATTACAGCTACCTACGGTTGTTATAGGTACTGGCAACTTGGCGAGGTTTTGTCTTCTCTCTTCGCCATGTGCTTATTATAATACAACCAATTAATTATTTTATTTGGTCTTAGAGCTGTTTTTAATATATGTGTGTTCTTCAATGTGCATAAAAATAACATTGACATTGTTTATGTATAAATAACATTAAATACACAGCTTCAGATGAAACAAGTACATAATTATACTTATTGATTGCATATGCTGCCAGTTATTTTTATGTTGGTTTAGATTTTAGAATAATAACGACATTTACACATGTGGTAGTAAGACGCACTTTTACCATAAATATTAATTTTGGTTTTTCAAAAATTCTTTAATCAAGATCATCAATTTTAAAATTTATGAGAATTTGAATGGAATTGAAGTATCTACGATAATATTTTCAAATTGGCAATTTTCCAATGACGTTTATAAATTTAAAATGAACAATATTACATTGAAATTAAGATTTTCATCGCCAGAGAGTTTAGTCAAATATAATATTATGAAATCTAACATCTGCCATGTAACAATAATTATTCCAAAAAGGCTTTCTGCGAAAGAAGCTACAACTGAATGATTTTGACGAGTATTTGTAAGGATAAATAAAATAATTATGGGAGAGAAGGAGAGAGGCCAAAATATTGGGTTTTTATTAAAACCAACAACGCCCACGCTACACGCATTTTCATTCATAATAAACCTAATTTAAAATTTTAATATATACGAATAACGCGCAGTGTAACACTCATATATTGTTCAACCTTCGTGTCCAGTGACACGCGGACCGGGATATAACCGAAATCTCGAAGATACGACCGCAAGTAAAAGCGACGCATATATGAAAAAAGATACTTATATTATTGTTGTTCCAGTACAGTCGTAAAGTAGCCGCAGCGAAATGCTCTTTCCCTCCCACCTTCCTTTTTTCTTCTCCTGCTTCTCCATGACCTTTGTTTCCTCTAAAAGTATTTTGACACACAGACGCGCATAGCCCTGTCATAAGAAGACTTTGAAATTAATCAGCGGTATGTATATACTATTAGGCATGCGGCATAGCAGTCCGATGAATAATCGAGGAATCTCTGATTTATCGACAATCTCACAGCGCTTATTCCCCACTGAAGAAAGAAGGAGAGAGAGAAAGAGCCGCACCTCAACTGTCAGGACCATTGTCATCGACTGTCAGGCGTCTTCCACTGCCTTCCTGTGCCCTCCATCTACTTAAACTTAGCATCCAGCTCAGAGAGAGAGAGAGAGAGAGAGAGAGAGATAGAGAGAGAGAGAGAGAGAGAGAGAGCGAGAGAGAGAGAGAGAGAGAGAGAGAGAGAGAGAGAGAGAGAGAGAGAGAGAGAGAGAGAGAGAGAGAGAGAGCGCACGCACCCGAAGCGCGGTGGCAACTTGAATTATACAAGGTGGGCGGCTGTTTCTGCTTTACTCTGCTGATGTGTCTCTTCAAATCGATAAACTCTTATGAATTTTGCTCGCTTGCTCTTGCTAATGCGCTGTTTCAACAATCCCTTGCGCTTTTATTTCATTTCTTTTTTCGTTCTCTTTTTATCAATATATTTTAGATTTCTTTTACTGATTTGAACAAATGCTTTTTACTGCTCAAGTCAGAAGGGCAGCAAGAGGACGCTGAGTGGAAAAGGAAAAGGATACACTGAGAATTCGATATAATAATTTTTACTATAATTTATGAGAAAAAATCAACAGACTCGATTTATGACGATAACTAATAAAATTTAAGTAATTT